>VZSF01003775.1:370868-501559 GCA_013398295.1 Chionis minor
GAAGGGCCACTAAGATGATTAGAGGGATGGAGCACCTCTCCTATGAGGACAGGCTGAGAGAGCTGGGGCTGTTCAGCCTGGAGAAGAGAAGGCTCCGGGGAGACCTGATAGCAGCCTTTCAGTATCTGAAGGGAGCCTACAGGAGAGCTGGAGAGGGACTCTTTGTCAGGAAGTCTAGTGATAGGACAAGGGGTAATGGTTTTAAATTGGAAGAGGGGAGATTTAGGTTAGATATTAGGAAGAAGTTCTTTACTGTGAGGGTGATGAGGCACTGGAACAGGTTGCCCAGGGAAGTTGTGGATGCCCCATCCCTGGAAGTGTTTAAGGCCAGGCTGGATGGGGCTTTGAGCAACCTGCTGTAGTCAGAGGTGTCCCTGCCCATGGCAGGGGGGTTGGAACTTGATGATCTTTAAGGTCCCTTCCAACTCTAACCATTCTATGATTCTATGATTACAAGAAGGAAAATTATCTATGTGAGTTTGGCAAAACTGGCCCTCCTGGAATAGAAGGATTAAGGAAAAGAAAAATCACTTGAATTTGTGCAAGAGTGCTCTGCATTTCTCACTAGGAAATGCAGTGAAGGCTGCTCAGAAAAACTGAAATATTCTTCTCAATAATACCCTACTCCAAGGTTTGCTGAGCACAGATTGCTGCAGGACTGCTGTGTGCAGAGTAAGATGGAATTACTCACTGATTTTCCACGTTCTTCTGCTTCTAAAAAGGTGAATAATATACTGACAGAGATCATCCTATGAAACAGAACACCTGTCCTCAATATAATGATTACGTCTGTTTCTATTTCACAGTCACATAATTTCCTTACAGCAAAACCAGCATTAGCTCACGATGAAAGGTAATATGTGCACAATATGTGCCGAAAATGATAGGAATGCTGAAGAAACAACATTAGAGAAACATTTATTGATTCTCATATTCCTGCAGTTGAACGTGATGATCAGTTTGCCCCTTCTAGTCTTAAACTCTATGAATCCATAGAAAATGAGGAACGGAACAAAAGTATCCCAAATATGAGCATTAATTGAAGTTGTAGTAATCATATAACACATTTTCAAGTCTGCTTCAAAAAGCCACTCCGTCAGCATAGCACAACTTCTGGACTCAGCAGTCACAGTTCCTGGAGATGACATTATTGTAAAGGACATTAGGTCATGAAGAGACAGTGATCGCAGCCACTCAAGCCCAGGTTGATGTACCAGCTACTTCAGAGTTAAGGGAGTACATAGTACTTCAGGAAATACTTCCATGAGTAATTCTCCTGCACAACACAGGGAATCCAATACTCAGTCATATCACAGACCAGATCCAAACCAGAATATAAATAACTGAAGTTTTCAAACTTCAAATCTGCAAAGAAAGTTTTCCTGAACTCCCATATAGCCTAAGCAGCACCAAAAGTGACCAAGCACTTTCCTTTGGGTCTGAGGATGCTGTAGGTGCCCAAAAGTCAGTCTTTGTATAAACCACAACTTCTTTGGTCCAAGCTATGCAGCACTTTGGTTGAGCCTGACCCCTGACTAGTGTAGAAAATAGGCAGAACATCCCCCGATCACCCTAATGGTAGCTGTGCTCTGTACATAACTTACATGTACCAACAAAACTAGGTTTCTCTCAAAATGCAGTCATAGTGGCTTTCTTTTTAAAGCATAGCTGTCCCAGAAAAGTAGTACTGCTTTGAGATCCCAGCCAACTTTCCTGTGAAAATCCAGTTTAGCAGGAAGTGGCAGACCTAGATCCAGTTCGCTTCCCAGTTGGAGGAGGTCCCAAGTCTAACTTCTGCTTTCCAAGAAGGTACCTGAATTCAGACAGTTGAATAGTCGGGGTGGCACAAGATAAAACACAAGCAAAAAAATGTACCTTGCTCTGGTTGGGTGGTGAGGGAATATCTAGGTCCTGATGCCTACACTCAAGATTATTTTTACTGTTTCACAGGAAGTTCAAAACCAGAGTCACAGCCCTACTACAGGGGGTTTGTTTTCCTTTAAAAAAAAAAAAAAATTACAACACAAATTTAAAATCTTGGGTCGTATCATACATCTTCCAAGCATGCGTTAGGACTCTGGGCAGGGAAACTTTGGTTGCTATAAAATCTCAGCAAAGCAGCTGATAAATATAGCTTGCAATGTGATTATACTGAAACAGTTTGTTCCAGTCATACAGGACTCTTGTCTTGACATTCCAATAAAAAAAAAAGTGACAGAAAAAACATTTCAGATCCATACTTAGGTATTAAGTCAAGGATGTGCAGAATTTCCTTTTTCTAAGATGAAGTAATTGGAACAACCAACATTTTAGCTATGGCAGTTCCTTATATTTCCTATAATTTCCTTTCATTTCTAGATTACATAAGATAAAAACTTCCCCAAATTCATGAAAGCAAACTCTTTGTCATTTCAATGACTACATAGTTCCTTATCTCCAGCATTAAGTTCACAGTATTTCCTGTTGGTGTTGTAAAAGATCAGCACTTCTCACGAAAAAAAAAAAACAACTCCCAAAGAGAGATTGATAAAACTCAGGTTTATGCATACCAATACCAAATTACTTCTGACAGCAAACTTTTCCATAACTCTCTCAACTTTTTTTCCAATAGGAAAAATCCTTCCACTTTGTTGGTCAGGGTCTTGAGAAACAGGTATTTAGCCTGGCAACGGTGGGCTGCGCAGTCCAGACTATGACCTGATCATCTGGACAGCTTAACAAAGCAGGCCACTTTCTCACCATCAAAATGCATCCCACTGAAAGAGCTATCGATCCTCTGGGACTTGCCCGGAGCACCAGTGGCTCTCCTGGTGTCGAATCCTGCAAAGGAAGGAATGCATTCCTGCTAAGGGGAGCCTGCCAGCGCTGAGTTAGCACTTGCACTCGGACCAAAGCAGCTGGGGAAGGGAATCAGTCTTTCAAGAATAAAGAAAAGTTGGCTAGGAGTTCTCCCAGTAAAGAACTGGCACAGATGAAAAAATCCTTCTTGCAAAGCAAAGGAAATGGCACATTAAAGTGCCCATGTGAAATACAGATAACTAAAAATCCTGGAGGCAGTATTGCTTTTAGCAGCCTGAATAAATTCTTTTGCTCTGTTAAGAATCAGAACTCAGCTAAAAAGCAAGAAGTAGGTATCAACTACTTAAAATCCATCTATTATTATAAATGTTGAGTTCTCTGACCTCGTTTTGATTGCTGCCAGGTAAGCCAGGCCAGAAAAAACATGCTATTTCCTTTTCCCAGTTCAAAGGAATCTGAGTTAAGAGTCTGCAAAAGGTGTAGCAGGAAGAATCTCATGCTTGAGTGTCTTGAACTTAAAGATGCAGTTTAAATTTGCTGCTGTTACAAAAAAAAACAAAAACAACACACCTCACTGTAAGGCATAAATGCAATACTCAATGAATCTGGCCAACCATTCAGCAGTGCCAGGTTCTGTTGTGACAGCCCACCAGTTCCCAGGCCGCTTGTGCAGCAGACCAAGGAAGACACCGGCTTGTTAAACCTCCCATTAGGTTACAAACAATCTGCTCTCCAAATCACACCGGTACTCTAAATGATGCCATCAATTCAGTTCTCTATGTATTTATTGGTTTTTAATTAGGGAAGTCTACCGTATATTCTTACTATAAGAATTTATTGAAAAGAAAGTGGTAAGAGGGCTAATTCTCCTTAGTTTGTCATTCACACAATTTGAGAATGCACGTAAGAGACAGGCACTTTTCTATGATTTCATACTGATGTAAAGGAATGCAAATGTTTCAGATTAAACAGGCTTTTAAAGACACTACAAATATTTTTCTGAAAGCATATGATGCTGAGCATTTATTTCCACTCCTCCCCACCCCCCAAATCTATTATTCCCATTCAAGGAGATAGGAATTGATATAAACTTCTCAAAAAAAAATTTTTATCATTTTTTATCTCAATGAGTGACTGTATCCACAGCAACATCTATGTTCAATTCTGCCTGAGAGGCAATACCCATTACTTGCTGAATTTAGTTACCAAAGAACTTTTTATCTATACCACCTACTCAATACCACTGGACTGGATATGGTTGAGTTTTTTGTCCTGTTTGTCACAGCCGCTCCCTTAAAGGACCAAATCATAAGAATGCTACTAAAGACAAGACATGTGGTTTAACCATCTGCTGTAGCTACCGCTGACCTCTTTACCTTAGCTTTTCTTTATTACCAGAAGCACAGTACCATCAAATGGCTGCAAAAATCAAACAGAAGAATGCCAGCAGGTAGACAGTGCCATCAAACACCTGTTTGTACCGTGCTTTGGAACACAGCTTAGTGTAAATCACCCTTCAGACATGTTTAAAATTTACTTTTTTACAGAAACTATTCTCTACATGTCTGGATGAGGCCCTCCAAAATGCCTTAAAAATCTAATAAGGAGCCAGGAATTCTTGTGGTTTCATTCCAATTCTGCTACTGACTTGTTGTGTGGTCTTGGAAAAGGCACTTATCCTTTCTCTGGGTTTTATTTCTCACATATGGTGATACTAATATGCAGTAGAAACTACGGCCATATCATATGTGAAGCTGAGAAAACAAGTTGACATATGCAGGGGAAAAAAAAACAAAAATAAAACCAAGCCTCAATTATATTTGTGATCATAAATGCCATTTTAAGCACCGAGATTATTGCTCCTTGGCAGATGAAAACATCACTGTGAAAAACACAGGGCATGAGAGCAAAGCCCAACAATGTCTATATTACTGACCTATGTGCCTGTTCTTACCCAGTCTTGACATGCACTTTCTTGCCTTTCCCATGCAGGAAAAAGTGTATGCCACTACAATTTACCTTGGAATAGATGATGCACTGCAAGATAATGCCTCATTCAGCCCATGGTATCTTTTTCATACGCCATTCATAATCTTAAATCCCACTGCCTAGCACCTTCCTTTAAGAAGCAGTACTCTGAATAAGGAATAGCACGTTGTGTTTCATTATTATTGTGCCCAGCAAACTGACAGGGTTACTCCCAGGGCCAGAAAAGATTTTCTTGTGACCTTGTGAAGACAAGGTTGCAGTATTCACATGGAAAGTACACATGCGACAACTCTTAATTCCTGATCTCTGCGTTTTACTGTAGGTAGTACTAATTTAAAATATTAGTCCAATTCATACATCAATTTTTCAGTATTAATAAAACTCGGTGCAATGTACTGACATCATATCTAAGTTTCCTACTCTTGACTTTGAAAAAAATGCGATGTGTTCCAGAGAGCCAGTACAGTAAGTGAGCTAAAGATTAAGGCAACAAACATCATATACATGCAGTGTACTATTAATTTCTGAGACTGCCTTAAAGAGCATGAGTGATGCATTACACAACCGACGCTTGGCAGAATGGCTTCTGAACCTTCCTGAAGGCTACCAGATGCTGCTAAGCAAAGGGCTCTGGGGTCCTCTCTGAAAGACAGTTCTTTTCCAAGTAAGAAGAGACTTGCAGACCTTCTCCTGGCAAAAAAAAATTTCTTGCCTAGCTGCCAAATAATTAAACTTCAAAAAACTTCCCACTTTGTTCTGGGGATGAAATGGATGCATTTAAAATGAAAACAAAAAAAAAGATTCAGCCTCAAACTGTCGAATAGCTGCACAGCTGGACACTCCGGTGTGAGCCCCAGATGTAACCAGGGCCAAAGATGAGTCAGGGAATGATGAACTCCCGAATGCTCCAAGAGGTGTCAGCTCTCCTCTAGGCTACATAATCCTTTCCAACTGAAGTTTTGGTTTTGGGTTAGTTAAATTAGGGGGTTTGCAATAAAAAGTTTCTTTATCGGATCCACTGAGAGCACCTTCTGAAGCTCTGGAGGGAAGTCTCCTATTGGATATTCCAAATGAGAGAGCAGGCAGGAAGTCATGAAAACCGCACAGGAAATCATCACAGCATTTAGACACATATTACAGAGTAGGCAAATTATTTCCTAGGTACTCCACTACAGCAAAATTGACTCACAAGGCTTAATTTAAAGCTTGCCCGTTCTACTGTGAGGAATCTCTTTAACCTGCAAAGGTCAGGGATGGTCTCAGCTTATTAGAATACACTGCAACACAAGCCTCAGGGAAAAAGTTTCTCTTTTTTCCCATTAGAAATACTTTCATGCATAGATAACTAGCTATTTTTATAGAAACTGTGAAAAAGAATCATATCTGAGATGTCATAATTTACCTTAAGGTCCATGAAGCCTAGAACAGCAGTGTAACAAATTTTTAAGGTAGTAAGGACAACCCACATTTCACACTGGCAGTACTGAAGAGATCGATTTTAGTCTGCCTAAAATATCCCTGTAGTTCCCAGGAAAGCCAGCCGGGCAAAGGGACTCATTTCATCATAATTTCCAAAAGAATAGCATTCACACTTAATTTTTGAGAAAATATAAAGTGACCAGGCTTCATACTATTACTTAGAGGATTTTGCAGCCATTGGAAACCTCTCCATTAAAACATAAAAATGAAAGAAAAGATTTTCTGTTGCTTTTAGGAAAGTTTGCCCCCAAAGATGTCTATTACGCCCAAGGGAGTTCATAGCATCCATAATGATCGGTTCTCAAGTGAAAATGTGCCCCATTTTCTTTTGATATTCATATTCATTATCTCTACATTGTGAAAAAGCATCTAAAGAACAATTTTATCATTACCTAATATTTTAACAATTATAATGTTGCAGTTTTAATATAAAGGAAATATGCCCATGCATTTAAACATTTAGATTTAAATGTTTCAAGAGCTGGGTTATGTGCATTTGGTCTGTTTCTTCTGCAGCTAAAACATCTGCTTGGGAAAGACACAGTAATGTAACACCTGCTGTTCAAAGCAATGCCCTGGAATTTCCTTAGTTTTCTCAGTCCTTGTTGCAGAGACAGGACGGCACAACAGACAGTAGATCTGATTTTGCCCAAGAGGAACAGACCTTAAGGTTCCAGCCCTTTTTGTATCTTAAAAATACTCTCCAAATACCAACATCTTCCCTAAGCACATCTGTGAGATAAGTAGATGTAAATATCACTGTGCACAGTGTGACCTGTTCCAAGGTCTTAAAAACCACAGGAAAACTGAAACTATACCTTAGGCAGTCCTCTCATGAAAAGCAGGCGGTTGTGGCCAACACAAAGAGTAAAACAGAATTCAAGGGATGCTTCATTTATTGCCAAAAATTAGTGACCTGCACGTATGTCACAAACCGCCTGTATCGCTTTGAGATCCAGTGTCGCTACAAAGTATGAAAAACAAAAAAGTATTTTTGTAAAACTACAGATGTATGTCTGGGTGCCTCTAGTTTCAAAATGTCATTATGCACTGGAGTTTATTGTCTATTGCATCATTCAGTGGAACAGAAGAACCACGCAACAGATTTTGGGGGCTGTTTGGTTTTTTTCTTTTTAAATGGACAAATAAGCCTTTTGTTTACAGAAGGTTGAGAATTGGAGTTATCAAATTAAATTATAAAGAATACTTTGAACCACTGTCCAAATGACAGTCTAAGCAGTTTATTTCTCACATCTAATTTGTGTCTTCAGAAAAAAGAGCTGTAGTGCTGTAATACAGTCACCCTACTGCCTCGTGAATGCACCACGGTTGGAAGGTTAAACTTTGACGGCACCTTGCAGAGGCTGTACCACAGGATAAAAATTAACAAAACCAAACCTATGGCAAGACCGCTTTTCTTTGAGCCAGTGCTCTAATGACAACAGTTCATTTCACCCTCCTTGAAAGTTTGTATTGCCACTGAGCCTTCTCAGCATTCAGTCTCTGGCTGGAGACATTTACTGGGCAAACTTGTTTCGTTCAGAAACAGCACAAAGAAAGAGCTGGTAATTTCTCCTGCAGAACTGACCTAAGATGATGCATCTGCCACCCTCCCAAGCTCGCCCCCCACTTTGTTCTGAGATTTCTGCACATTAGCTACCAGCACTCCTTTCCGCCTGCTTTTCAACAGGACAAAGTTAAGTTTCATAAACAGCAAAGTGTGTTAATTCAAATAAAACACAGGACAGCAGTTCTTTTTAGGCAGTAAAGTCCCGTCTGCATATTTTAGCTGTTGCATAATTGTTACCTTTAGCTCATAAACTTTAAGGTCGATTCAAGGTCAAGAGTAGGTGTTCAGCACACGAAACTCAGAAATGCTCCTGCAAGAAGCACACTTTATAAATCACAATATTTTGTTCTCATTTGGCGTTTTTGTGTTGGTTTTTCTTTTTCTTCTTACTCTCTGGTGGGTTTTAATCAACCTTCTAAGATGTACATTTATACAGTACTTTCAAGTTACAAGTATAATCTACATATTTAGAATGCAGACTAACATATTTCTATACTCCAAGTTTGGCTATTTCCCCTCTAACATCCACAACAAATGTCATAAAGTTGTCTGCTGAAGAGCAGAACTTGGCCACTAAAACAAGGCAGTGTTTATTCAGAGCTGGTACCAAACACTCAGGAAATTTATGCAAAAGCGAGAACTTCAGTTTCACAGATTATTACACATAGCTCTCTCATACTCAAAGCCATGATGATGTTTACTCCTAATTCAATGAAATACAATTGAATTCATATTACTCTGGCTCACTTCAACATGTTAACTGTATCACAGCACTAACGGTAACTGCTAGGATAACTTTCCTCCTTTTACGTCATGGATATTTTACTTTGCGTAGGACAGAAGCACACTGCATAACGTTAGGAAAAACATATGAAGGTAATTAGAAGAATAATAAAAAAAGTGCAAGCGAGTTCACAAACTAAATAATTACTTGAGTCATGACTGGTTCTGCACTCCCTCCTGCCTACATGCTCTCAATACCCAAGATACAGCAAATAATGTCTTCGATTTCCTTCAATTATATTACAAAGGATTAATCTGCACCCAGGGAATAAAAGGTTGCAACGGTAGCTTTTGCATCACTCAACAACAGAATCCAGCATTTACAACATGACTCAGGAGCACGTGAGAGGAGGGGAAAAGTAATTTATTTAGCATTCTTTAATTCTTTGCGGTATAATGAGAGTATATAATGATTTATGGCTAAATAGCACATATATTTTTCTCGTGAGAAAAACCTTTCATAACCTGCTTATTTCTGTGGCACTTAGGAGTTATGAGATCCAAGTCCACTCATAAATGGGTTGTCCTGCTGAAAGCAGTTTGACAGCTTTTTGATTAAAAATAGCTCTATGTTCTTCTGTGTTTTCAAACCATGGGTTAAAACGCTAAACCACCAGAATTTTAAAAAAGTAAGCTTTAACGATGGTGCACAAAATTAGTTACTTGTTTTTTAAAATGGGATCATTTAGGTTAATTAAGTATTCTTTTCCTGATCTGATCACACGAAGAGTTGGTTTGCAACACAATAGCGTATGAAGGTCAGTACGGCTACAGGAGAAACCCTATATGCTGTGACAAATCCAATAACCATCAGGGTATTTGGTTCATAGAAATAAAGCGTTTCTTAAAATATTTTGCTGATTTGCTAAGGTATTGGGAAACATTTTGCTGAGTGCGTAGCATGACATTCCCAGAAGGAGATATATTTTACAGTGAAGTTGCCAACAAATTTGCTCGTGGGATAAAAGGTTGGTGCTTACAAAGCAAAGGGGGTATACACAGGTTGCAGGGATTGAGGGGCTAAAACTAGAAGAGGAAGGGTGGAGAATGATAAAACTGCTTTCTCACCCTCTGTTTTTACTTATAGAGAGAGGGAAAAAAGGTGGAAAGTAGCATTTTTCCTCCTTTGCTGGACTAAACAGTAAATACAAACATTCACAACTTCAGTTTTTGAAAAGAAGGCATCGAGGAAATTGTTACTGCTGTATTTCAAAACTGAAACAGATGTGATTTGTGGTAGGGAGGGGAACATCTCCTCGTTCCCCTCAGCACTACCCAAAGCAGCGCGCACACACACCCCATCCCATCCCAAAGTGCAGTGCCAGCGTAGTAGGAGGACACATTCCCAACCCCCTCCACCATCCAGCGCGTATCGCCGCTGCGTGCTCCCCTCCTTGAAATACCATGGTCAACACCTATGAAATTCAACATGTAAATTGTGAAATACATTTTCAAGCAGTATGTAGTACAGATAACAGGACGGTTAAACCTCAAACAGAAAAAAAAAACACCTCAAACAAACAAACAAAAAAACCCCACCCAGGAATAAATACCGTTTCAGAAGGAAAAGGAGTCATTTACTCCAGGAAACAGTTTCGACTCCATGTAAAAGTCTGCCATTGCAGTTTTATGGAAGACTTCTGGCTCCCTCTAGGGGTTTCTACCTGCCCTTTTACGAAAGGTATTTTTTTAACATACCGTATAAACATATTTCTCTCTCTTATACCCTGGTAAGGGAGAAGAACTACATGATTCTGATATAACTAGACATGCCAATAATACATTACAAAAAATGCCTTTTTTGCCCCTGTGTGGAAAAGGTAACAGCTATAATAATCCCTCCTTTACCCTAAGAGCAAAAATTCCACATGTATTCATTCTTAAATTGCCAGAATCTCCTAATTGCTGGTGAGAAAATATTTCACACCAAAGCAATTACGTCCACATCTTTACAGTTAATAATCTCACAGCCAACCTCTGATGTGAACCATTGCTAATTATTTTTTCTTCAGGTAAAATCATCTGTCATATTTACGCACTTCATCACTTCCAAGTTTTGTTCTTACTACTATTCTGAATATTGTTAAAACACCATTAATTAATTATTTTTTTAATTTAAAAGTACAGCCTATATTTGTGTTTGGAACCTATCAAGCAACAAATGAATGACTTTATTGCAAATCCTACTCTTAAAGATTGTTACCTAGTTACACCTCAGCTGGAGCTTACACACCACTAGCAGACAAGGAATAACCTCACCATTTCAAACAAGAAAAAATAGCAAGAAAGAGAAGCAATAAAACTGCTGTTTGTAGGCTGTTACAAAACACTTCTGCTCTCTACACAGACACAAAACAAGGTAACAGGGCCTAAAAAAATTCAGTGTGCCTCTTTCCATTGCTCTTACTGGGCAGGTCATCCATGTTTTACCTCTTAGAGAATGCAGGTAAGTCAGGGCAACGACGCACCGCTAAAATGAAAACTATGAAGATGCATTATTAGAGCCTTTTTAACATGAGTTAGTCAGATCTTGGAAGTGTCAGTGCTGGCTCGTCCGTCCCACTTCCATTCCGGGTGCTCAGCACATTTTGCATCAGCAGATGGGCGAAGGGCTTGGAAGCACTTCCAGAAAAAGTCTAATATGAAACCAAGCAAACCCGGCACCAAACCCAAGCAAGCTAATGCACGCAATAAGGATAAAAGCAACTCCGGGTATCAGTAGTCCCATCCAAATGCATTGCCCAAATGCCTGTAACTAACTTGCTGAATTCGAATCTAATCAAAAGCCTTGGAAGCCTGCCCAGGGAGAGGCAGCCTCACCTTTCAAGCCAGAAGCGGCACGGCAACAACAAAGCTATGGCATGCATGCCCGCCACACTTAGGGGGATTAGCGGGGGGTCAGGCTCCCATGGCTGCACCTGCAAAGCTCAACACTATGACATTAGCTAATATCCTGCATAAATCATATTCCTTCTGTTTTAAAAGCAAATAAATAGCTGTGCATGTGTCCTTTGACCTTCATTGCTGGGAAACCTACACAGTTTATCATCATGGCAATAGACTACGCTCAGCTAATCGCTGCTGGCAGGGCGTCTCTGGACGGCGTGAGTAGAAATGAAATCCAAAGCAGCTATACCCATAAAGATATTTTTTTTTAATCCCTAAGAAGCGGAATAGACTTTAAGAAGTGTGAAATACAGAAATTCTTAAAAATATCGTAGACCTTATATGTGGACTATACAGCAAGAACTACAGTAAGAAACCCCTCCTAAGATATTTACGGTCTAATACCAAAAAAGGAAAAAGTCCAAACCGTAAGTCCGATTCAGGAAGCATATAAGCTTTTGATCTTATTTCATAATACGAGGACAAAGATGAATGGATTTTCGCCTGCCGCAGCTTCCATAGTCTACTTAATGTTTCGTTTAAATTCAGGCTCAGATCCCAATTACTGGTTCAGTCTGTATGCAAAACACTACAAAAACAGTTATTTATTCTTTACCTGAAACTTGCAAATACCAAATATATAGACATGTTTGCAAAATAATCCCTTTTTTAATATATGGAATATTATTAACCAGCTAGAACTGTTTCTAGGGTTATTACCTTACAAAAGGCAGTAGTTTCTTAAATAGCTTCTCTCCTTAGAGGGTATTCTTAAGAAGTTAAGAAATGTTTCATCTTAATGGGGGGAGCATAGAACAAACACATCATATTGAAATAATCTGTTTTCTTTGAACTCTAATCTTACAATAGATCATGTAGCATCTTGTGAACCACACATCTAGAGAAACAGCTTGTTGGGTTGGGAGGGGTGGGAGACAGGACTGGGAGGGGGTTGGGGTTTTTTGATTTTTCAAGAAACCACACAAAAACTGAGTGGATGCACACAAAGTAACTATTCTGTTATTTTTCTGTTATTTGTACTATAGTGTACTGTAGAGACATGGTGTAGTGCCCTAGCTAACTGTAGAATCCTTTTATGACATCTAAGAGATTTTAAACAACCTCAGATACTAAGAGATTTTTGACAACCTAGCCAGGGAAAAAAGCCATTAATTGTAATAATCAATTCTATTGATGTGTAATGAACACTTAATAGGCTTCGATAAAAGCGTGTTTCTCACATAGCCAGAATATTTATGGCAATATAATATAAATAATAGAAAAAACTTAATACATTATATTAAGTAGCAGAATAACATTATGCAAGGATTAGAAATAAAACTAAAAGGCTATTTTAAAAGTATAATTCTAGCTTCTTTTCAAACTGACTAAAATCTCTTAAAAAAGAATTATCATCTATTAATTCTACATAATGATGCTGTAAAAATTAGATATTGAATATGCTATACAATTACATAAATGAAAGTGCACAAACTGCACAAAGTACCTCCAAGGTGAGTGTAACAGTACCATAATTAATTTAAAAACCAATGATTTGAATGCCCATACTAACCAATAAGCATTCAGCTTCCTTATGAATATACAGCTGTGAAACAAGACTGGAATAAAATGTACCCAGGTCTCTTTTGTGCATGGGATTTAATTCGACTTTGAAGTTTAGTAATGCACACTGTATTCCAGGGCTATCAATGCTGCCTTGCACAATACCTTGGTTTAGACGAGCAGCAGACAGTGTACGGCTTATAGGAAGGGAGCAGATCCTCTCTGCAAGCAGAACAAAGGAAGGGAGCACAAACCTGAGCCTGATGCAGAATCCTGAGAGATTTGGTATGAAGCGGTGCAAATGACTTGTCCGAGATGCCACCGGACTGCGTCATTCTTCAGAACACAAATACAACTCTCAGATTTAAACACAAGGCTGTGTTTTTTTCTATTTTATTAGACAAATCAACAGTATATATAAAATATGACCTTTCATTACTGAAACCTCTTTTGCTCAGTCAAAATCAACTTAATGTCATAGGCTTTTTTCTTTCTACTTTTCTTCTTTCCCTCTGCATAATTTGCTTTAAATTAGATTGAAAGCAAAGTCTTGATACAAAAATCTGGTTTAGCACAATGAAAAGCACAAGGATATCTGATAACCTGAAAATCTCAAGCTAGCTTCAGGCATGAGTGGGTTTTAATCAGAATTTGGCAACTGAAATGTATTTGCAGCAGTCTGTATGAATCAGCTCAGATGGTGGTTTTACTGATAAAATTGAAAAGAGCAATAGACACACAAAAGGTTTTCTAAGGCAAAAGTAGTGGGACTGAGTTCTGGATTTTTCCCAATACATTTATGTGAAGGTAAGTCTGACAGAATTCCCTCACCCCAGTTTAATAGAAGGGTTTAAAAGAAAAAGCAACAAGAGCAGCAACAAAAAAACAAAAGAAAAAAACCCACACAAGCCAACAAAAAACAACCACCACCACGCCCCAAAAAAACCCACCAACAAAAAACTCCTAAAACCCAACACCGCTATTTCTGACAGGAGTTTCTTGTTTAAAACTTAGTTTGCTAAGTCCATTCTCATGTAAGCTAAATTTAGGTAACTAATAAACGAGCCTAGCAGATGAGCAGAAAATCTGAGATGACGTCTTGTCCCATAAGTACAAATCCATTTTAATTCAGTACTGCTCAGGGATATAGTTTATATAAGCTCACTTGGTTCAAGACTATGTTTTTGATGGATATGGCCTTCTGCTTGTTCAGCTGTAGAAAAGAGGAATGCAATCCAGGTTGATGGTGAAAAAGAGTAAACAAAACTCCATAAACTGTAGCTTATGGAATTTATGACACCCACCTTGGATATAAAGTTGCAAAAAAAAAATAAAAAATTAAGCATTACAGTTCCTGAACTGAGATGCAAGGCCAATAATCACCAATATAAAAAGAAAACAGAAGGAAGTTTAAAAAAAAAAAGAGCAAAAAAACCCCCAAACCCATAACGAAAAACCCTACCCAAAACCTACCAGAAACACTACAGATTGTGTAATGCGTTTTTTCATCTTCAGAATTTAATTAGCCCGAAAAGAATATTCCCACTCCTCTCTGCCATACATACTGTCTGGGCATTCACATAGATAGGTATTTGGCAAACACAATAAGCTTAAACTATAATAAGCAGTAACTCCAATGTATTTCACCATTTTTTCTAAATAGGAAAAAAATGCATTTGGACTGATTTGAGAAACCGTATCTTCTTCTTGGCCTAACGCACAGAAGTA
Organism: Chionis minor; assembly: GCA_013398295.1. Taxonomy (NCBI): domain Eukaryota; kingdom Metazoa; phylum Chordata; class Aves; order Charadriiformes; family Chionidae; genus Chionis; species Chionis minor. Next base: position 385,666 of record VZSF01003775.1, read on the forward strand.
CTTAAATAAAGCCTCATGTGTTCCAGTTGGTCACCTCCATCCCTTAACCACTCTGACCAGTTTGGACCTGCTGTTTCCTCCCCGGTTCCAAAAGGCTCTGCAGCGCTACCAGGGACCCAAATCCGGGGAAGAGACTAGAGAGCTTCAAGCTGGGGTTTGTTCTCACCTCACCTGCAGCACTAATGGTGATAATACACAGAAAGACAAACTGCAACTTTATTTGAAAATACTTAATTGAGCAATAAGGCCAGCAGAGGGACCTGTCAGGCAGAAACAGTCACGCAGCTATGCAGTCGCAAGAAATTTCTATTCAGAGGGCAGTTTTGGGGTGGTTACCAAGCATTTTGCACTATGTGCCCCCTTCCCAAGGGCTTCCCATATACTGCATGCAGATCTTTAAGTGCACTGCACAGTACAGAGATCTCCTTGTGCTCTATTTTCTGAAGAGGGTTGGCTTTTTTTCATTCTTCTCACTCAATGCTGCCATTCCCGTTTAACCAGCCAGCCTGGGAAAGCAAGCTGCCCGAGGAGGGCTGGAGGGTGCGCTGGCTGTCCCCTGGCAGTTTTGGCAGCAGGATGAAGCACCTGTCTCCCCCCGACAGGCTGGCTTGTATGAGATGAGAGGTCAGGTAGTCCATCACCTACTCCAATCCGTCTCCGTTCAAACTGCTTTTGAAAGGATGACAAAATTTAGCTAGTGTTACCTCTGTTGATCAGCCCCGGTGTTCCTCAACACAGGTCAATGCCAGAGAGCAGCAGGGTAACATCAGTCCCACAAGGCAAACACCTTCTCCTGATGCATTCACAGTAGCCTCGTAGGAAATGAGAAGGCAAAAACACAGCAGAAAGACTCAACGAGCCCGTCAAGCCAAAGCACCAACTAATCAGATCAAGCCATTAAGACATCCCGGTAAGCATGAGGAAGACCTACCTCAATATTCCCTTACTTTATGATGACAAAGGACAATAATCTGCCATTCCAGCTACCTCACTGTGACAAATTCAGCGCAGGGCATTAGGTAACATTTTTTTGTTTCAGTTCTCAGCTTGCACCCCTAAATGCTATTAACATGCCTTAATTTTGTAGTATCACTATCTTTTATAAATCAGGATCAACACTTCTTTGTTCACAATACCCCCCCCCAAAAAAAACCCCAACAAACAAACAAACAAATCCATAAATATGCAGTTCATTACCTGACAACCATAACCACAATTTCACAGGCCTGAAAAATGGTGTTCCTTAGTATCTGGCAATCTTCTACTCGATAGAATCATTGGGACAGTATAGAAACCATCTTGCCAACAAAACAAAACACTTGAATCCTGAGACATTCAACAAATACAGTCTTTTCTTTGTATTTCAGTGTTATTCACATAACCACAGCTAGGGGGAAAAAAAAAAATCAGCATTCACATAGAGTACCCATAATTACTGTACTCCTGTTTTGGCATGATACTCAATTCATAGTACTCTTGACTAAGAACACTGTTGCAAATTAATAGAAAAATTGTTTAGTAATGACTATCAAAGCAATTCTGTTCATAGATATTTATGCCAAATGAGAACCAAATATTACGCTTATAACAAGCTAGCTGATAAAACTGTGAAATCACCACGAGTTGTTTAAGGAAAGGAGTCTTACCAAGGCAGAATGGACTATTTTGCTGCCTGCAAGCACAGGCCAGAACACACTTCTCCCTCTGAAACTATGACATCTCCGCAGTATTAAAGAAACAGCTTTTAGTCTCAGGAAAATATCACTTCCTGATATTTTCGTTCTGGTTTAACAAATACCAACCGTAAATAGTACCCTGTACAAGGTGCTTCAAATAGATTCTCCAAATACTAGGGTATCTGACAGCAAGTTCAAAGTAATTTCACATTTTTGAGACACACCAGAGAAAACTCTGCCATTTTGTGCAAAAGAGGCATAAATGACAGAGGGAGGACAGCAATGATGTACAGGCTACTTTGTGATTTTAACCTGTTGCAACTGACTTGTAATTTGCTCTTACCATTTTTACTGTCACAAGCATTACTGGAGTTTGATATTAAACACTCTCTGGTACAACCCTTTAATATACAACTTAATTTATTTTTAAAGCAACACTAGCAGTTTGGAAATTAATTTGTAGGCTTTTCTGTACCATCTCTCTGGCTGCTTTAAATCACCATAGTGATCTTGTGACTAACATCCATCAGAAATTTCCCATAGTAATGCCACTGTGAGTTCTAGCAACTTGCCACTTCTGACCAGATCCTTGCTCAATATAAATTGGATTGAGCAAATTTAGACGAGGTACGAGCCATGTGTCCTTGACATAAAACTAAAGAAAGTTCCAGACATCTGCCTCAACAAGATTTTGTTCAAAAAACCCACTCCTACATACCAATTATAAATATACAGAAGGTTATATATATATATTCTAGAAACATATATTTGATAAAGATGACCTTCTCTGCAGAATGAATTGGTAGTTTGTTGGTGGGAATATGAACCGTGGAAATGAAAAAGGGTGCAGACAGTATTTTGTTAGATCAGGGCTTATGTTCAAAGAAAGGACTACAGTAATGCAAGCAAATTGGAAAGACCTGGCTGCTTTTTTTTTTTTTTTCATTTAGATATTTAATAAAATACAGAATTGTGCCGTCTGTGTGTAAAGTAATGTAATTTAACTATCTGTGGCTGTACTTACACCATGATCATCAACTGCCCACATACATATGGTATTGAAATACTGTACAGCCTTTAGTTCCTCAAACACATGGGTCTGTACTGCCTGAGCTTTCCCTCACTACAGAAGGAAAAGCAACCTCTCCATATGTGGGGTCGTTTCCAGCCGGGAGATGGCAGCAGTAGGCAGAACGATTGCAGTGGTTCCCTCATTTATTCTGTGTAAGTACTCTCATGGTCCTAAGGTCAACATTAACAAAAAATATAAAAAGACTGTGGAAGAAAAAGAAAAAAAAAAGCATTTTTCAAGGTCACAATATTTACAGCCGCACTGAAGTAATACATTTGTGGTTCTGATACTCACTGTTAATTCAACACTATGAATGGCAATTAAAATTAACAGGAGAGATGATACACTTATGGTTCCTATGGCAATCTATGACTACTAGACAGTAAGCGTGTGGCTCCCATTTTACCAGTTGCCTTCACGTCATTTAGTGCACAAGCAAGGAATTTTTTAATTTTTATTTTAAACAACAGTACAGTCCCTCCCTCTTATCCCTCTTTCTTTTCCTCTTGTTTGAGAGGTCCCTCCGAAGTCTATCATACAACTTTTCAGAATGGCTAAATAGTACTGGGACTACCCGTGTAGCTGTGTGATCTCCTCTCTGGAGTAAGTACTGCAAACTGCTCTTCTGGCAGTGCCATCACCACAGCTAAAGCTGCTGCCACTTTGCTTGACCCTGCTGTCACAGAGGGGGCAGAGGGGGCTGGCCTGTACTGAAAATGCATGACATGAAGAGGGTTCTCACCAGCAAAACATTTCTGTCCAATGCTACTTATACCATTTTCTCAGATTTGTGGTGGCAGCTAACCCATTTTCTTTTGGAGTAAACCCGGTATAAGTATTAAATGTAAATAAAATGTAAATATTCAGTGACTACTCAATGACATTTTAAAAACTTAAGAGGAAAAAAAAACCCAAACAAAAAAACCATTGCATACAAACATATTATAATGGATTCCAAACAAGTAACGACAGCATCAAAAAGCAGGACAGAAGGGTAAGCAAGTGAAATATTTCTGGTGCTATGACGCTATTAAGAGACCTCCCTTAGAATAAGCTATGGCATAGATGGAGTCTGTATGAAAAGGGATTTTGGAGATACTAGGGGGAAAAAGCCCACATTATGGTATTTGCCATAGATATACTGAAACAAATTACGAGCAAAGGAAGATGAAAAACAGAATGTCATTTGACCATTGGGATAACAGAGAAGTCTTTCAATGAGGGCAGTATTTGTTTTGCTTTGCTTTATTTAATATACAGAAATCGTGAGTAATACTTAGGCATACATTGAAAAATGCCTAAAGATAGGAAAAGAGAGAAAGTAAGCTAAGCTGAGGAAGGCACTTTAGATTGGGCTATGAAGAGGGACAAGTCAGAAGATGTTTAGACCACAGGGGAGTGTCTGGAAATCAGTTCAGGAAAGACCTTCCAAAGCAGCTGGAAAGAAAAGATAGGCAGAAAGAAAAACATAAGAGGGATGAACAGGGAAGACTGGATCTCATCCGTCTTTTCTCATCCGTATGAAGACCTTGGCAGAGGATAAAAACTTAACAATGGAAATAAAAACAGGGAATAAACAGTAAGCTGCAAGGCCTGGCGAGTTCTCCAGCAGATATTTTCCAAAATTAACAGGAAGACAACAAACACACTGTGCCCATGATATCTATGCCTTTCTTCTCAAAATAGTGCCTACCACTGTGGCCGTGCACTCCTACTCCGTGTCTTACCACTGGTCCAAGCAGTCAGAGCCCCCCAGGCAAAGCCTAATACAGGTTCTCCATGGCAGGTCTTAAATGTGTAACGTAATAACCAGAGAGCACAAGGCCTGACACTAAATCTCTGTCCTAAAAGCCGAACAGATGAAACTACTAGATAAACAAACAAACAAATACCTTTGGATTGGCAGCAAAAGGTTTCAGTGAGCTGACCTTGAAAGAGCTGAGGAAGTAATTTTATTTTCAACAACGTATTAATACAGCAAACATTTTTCAAATGTAAATATGCTGAAACATACAGTCTCAAAAAGAAAAGGCATTTTCTTAGTTTACTACTACCATATTATGACATTATTATGAAAAGAGATTTAAAAGTTACTGAAAGAGTCTTCACAAAACCACAGGATTTCTTTTCCTTTTCCATACATTAAGCTCTTTTAAACAAAGCAAGATGAGGTATGCTAAGAATTTATCTTCACAGTTGTCATTTCAGAAGGAATCAAAATTTCAATAGGATATGAAAAGCTACTTAAAAAGAGAGCAGTGTCTGTGAATTTTCTCAGGAGGGGGAAAATAAGACAGTTGTTTAGTTTACCATGTAAGAAGAAACCAAATCTTTGATTACAGTGCACTGTGGGCTTCAAGCTAAGCAGGAGAGATTCTAGTTAGTAAACACCATCTCACTCAGTCTTAAGAAGCTTGAGAAATGCCATCATCTAAATACTTAGTCTGTCAGAATAACTGAAGTAACACATACAAGATAAACTTACCCTGTAAGAAGGACTAATCCAAAAACTGCTTTTAAACATTTAAAATCAAAGCATCCCACTGGGATGGATATTTGCTAAGTCTTACCTTTAGATCATCTGTGTAAATGTTGTTATGAAGAAGAGGGGAAAAAAAAGGAAAATCTCTTTCTTAATTTTGCAGATTTTAGGTGATAATGATGAGCCTCAAAAATAATCTCAGTGCTCTAGATTTCTTTTGCAGTATTGCATCAATATAATTTAAAGCACCATCTGTAGGTTTCTTTCTGTTATTTGGCGATTTTGCCGAAGGCTGAAGAAGCACTAATTCCTAATCAGTCACCTACACAGGTATGTCCAACATGATGTAATACTTTAACACAGCCAACAGTCACAAATTTGAGATAAAATCCTAATTTCTCAGACTAGACCAATATACTCTAAGAAGGAATCAAGAGGCAGAGCTTCTTTGACATCCTAGGTAGTACAATAACAGGCTGACATACCACAGAAAACAAAAATCAAAGAAAATAAGGATAAGAAAGAGAAAGGTGGTCAAAAGATGTAGTTGAGCGTATAACTGTGAAGAGTTTCTCCTTTAAAGCTATTACACCCAAAAGGAAGAGTCCACTCATGTGACCAGAGCACTTAGGCAGAATGAGAAAGGCTAAAACACTTTTATATAACAAGAACGTATAGAACACCGTAAGTAGGAAGCAATATAACAAACGACAACTTTACTTTCTCTCAGATAATGCAGTTATTCAGACTCGCATAGCTTTGCAGTATACTGAAACACTGACTTGGATATCTCTTCCTCTTTATACTTTTTTTTTTTAAAGAAATAAATATGCTTTTGTAATGCATTCAGCTGAATCTGAAATGAACTGTCAGAAGAAGAGAGAGACTAGCATGATTAGAAGCAGCAAAAAATTGCACCAAGTTGGTTTCGGTCATTTTCAACGGCACCCACCAGCAAAGGTGCAAGTGAGGAACAATTTTATAAATACACTACAGAAACATGAAAAAGAGGACACTTAAAAGCTGGCTGTGTTAACTGTTCTTCTTCAAAACTTGCACATCACCTGGAAAAAAGTCTGAGTATGTTTGGGTTTTTTTTTTCAGGGCCAACATAACTCTAGTCTAGACTTAAATGATTTATTCCCCAAGTTCCATTTTGATGCACCTTGAAATTAAGTTAGACTCAAAAGGGTGAGAGGAAATTGCTATTTGAAAAACTACTTCATTGCATCGGCTACTCTGATTAACAGCTTGGAAGTATCAAGGGCTATTGCTTCTCAACAGGAGAGCGTGCCCAGCTTCGTATTGCCACATGGAACTGCAGCTGGCACCCTGCAACCAGTACCAGATAGTTTGCAACCCTGTACCAGTACGTCCTCACTGCTGAGCAGTCGTGTCCCAATGGACTGTGATACAGGTAGATCCACTCCTCTAACACGGTGTTTAGCACGTGTCTTTTCATCTACAGGTCTCAGCATGTGTACAAAATGTAAGCAAGAATTTTTAGGCTCACTGGAAGTGAAGCTTGCCTATCACCATACAGTCAGCAACCAGCAAAGGTTCTTCCATGCTTGCACACAATCTATACACGCAAGTGCTAATATAACCTAAAAGACTTTTCATCTGCCCTAACACCAGCGTCTATCCAGGCACCCGTGTAAGTTTTTTAAAAAAAGCTAAAAAGAAGCATCATCAGAGGCAAAAGTTTATGTGTATTTATAGGTCGAGGCATGACAATCAACTATTTCACATTTCTGAAAGACAGATTGTTGCATTTAAAGCAGTTCATTTCTTAAATGAATCTCTCTGAAGACCTGCTTGGAGTGAGCAAAACGCCCTTTTAAACATGCATTCTTCATGACAAAAAATAATTCATCTGCAAGTATAAATGGTAGTCTGCACAAAATAGGTGGCTTCCACATACACTGTACACACACTACATTTTACTGCTAAATGCCAATTTTTCACAACGTGGCCTGTAGCATTTCTCAGTGTAACAGCATACTTCAGCATCGCTTTTATTCTTGATGAACAAAATCTGTGCATTGCCCGTTGTAGTTAGTTTGCACTCAGCAGGTTTCATTGTTAGAAAATAGCTCACAGAAAAGATGGAGCTCCGTTTATTTTGAGCTGTGGAATTTAAGCTGTAATTGCCTAATTAGATTTCAAAGCCCACTGACAAGCACGATCAAACTCCGCTTGAGTATCTCCTGATACAGGCACAGAAGTGACCCCTATAAGATGTGGGAACCTCATTAGTGATGAACAATTAAGAAATATAAAACTCAAAAAAGTTTTAATGAACAGAGTGAACATTACAGTCAACTACAACAGCTGTTGTGATTTTAGGATTTATGACAGATATATGACTTGGTGTATGTTATAGTACATCTCCTACATACCCACAAGCAACTCCTACAATACACACCAGATTTTTTCAAATTGGAACAAAAGGGAGGGGACAAAAATATAATCCTTGCATTCCTTTTTTGAACAAAATCTTCAAAATCAAAAGCCTTCAATTTCTGATACGTAATGCAGCATCCTCTCTCCCATTTTACTTTACACACGCACTTCAGAAAACACAGGTAAATTCAAGGAATAACTCAATAAAAGGAAATTAATGCTGTAAAAGCTAAATTTTGTGTGACAGACAGACTCAAATGCAAAATACAATGTTCAGTACTTGTGCTCCCATTATAGGGCATTCCAGGTCATGGAAAAATTAGTCACCTCAGAAGGCAAACCACAAAACTGGTGCAGAGAGCAAGAAACGGCCTAAAAGTAGCTAATAGAAATCCAAGACAAATAGACACTGCCTGGGTCACTTGGCTCACTACTTCACGATTAAAACAATCGACTTAACAGAAGTTTAATTGCAGGTAGGTGCACATCAAAACCGATACCAGCCCTACAGAATGTCAAAAGCCAAAAAATTCTGATTTCTTCTAAGTTTTTCCAGAATATTTCTCCATATATTTAGAACAAGTATCAAACTTTTCAAACAACACACCGCGAGCCCCAAAAGCAGCAGCACGCTGAAAAGAAGGAAGTGGGAGAAAGAGATAGGGGGAGAGGGAGAAAAAGAGAGGAGGAGAAAGAAAAAACAAAGGTAGTAGCTTTGCAAAAATTTATTAGGTGAAACATGCTTGGTGATCCTTTCAAATGAACAAGGCTTTATACTGTAAAGGAAGGAAAAAGAACCACATTCGTTCCTGCCAATATGACTCAGAGGAAAATTCCTTCCTATCCTAAAAATCAAACCATCAGTCTAACCTGAACGTGCATGCACGACGTGCCACTTGGCCAAGTCTCTTGAGACCCTGGCGTTTCCTCCCCTCCCCTGCTTCAGCAAAGCACCTCGCACCATCCGCTTCACCGGCCCTCACCTCACCACCACGCTTCTGGACCTCGCGGGATTTACACCGGCGGTTCCCATCTGGTGGAACACGGCACAGCACAAAGCCTCGGTGTTGACCTCTCCTAAGCAGTTCCGACCCCATGCAGCGTGCCTGCCAAGCTGGGCTTCCTGACTTAGGCTACCAAGCAGCGACACTGGCGGTGCGGTGGCCGAGGTCAGAGCAAGGAAGGGGAGTCAGGGACAAGGCACGCAAGGAGGCAACAGCCCTTGGAGAAAAAGGTGCACAAGGAGGAGGCATGGTGGGAGGCAGTAGCAGGATGGGGGGAGGCACGGAGACGGAAACACCAGCAGCAAGACTGGACTTCAAGAAGACATCCGGTTTCACCTGCAGAACATTGACGCGGCAAAGGAGTGGCAGCAATGGAGAAGTGGCTTTGTATCACTCTTTGAACCATGGACACTTACAGCTTACCCTTTTTCTCCCTTCCCCTCCTTCAGTTTTAACTGCGGGGAGGGCAGAAAAGCCAGCCTGCAGCCTAGCAAGAGACGCAAAAAAAATAATCTTTCCAATTACCTTGGCCTGAAGACACTCAAACAATTATTCTTTCCTTCCATACACCTCCTACTTGAAAAACTAAGACACAACGCAACTCACTGTACTCGTTCTGAAGATGAGAAGGAACGTTGTTGTCCACTATTTGTCCTTCCCTGCTGCTATGGAAATCAACACAACAGTTCGTAACTGGGTGTGACTCCACACACCTCATTCAAAAACCTGTTCTGACCTTACTGCCCTACCTGAAAGGACACCATGGCTGTCCTTTCAACAGCATAGCTTCCCGCATCGTTCAATGAAATATCTTTTGAGAAAGGAAAAAGCAACACTGTGAAAGCAACTGCTATTTACTTGCATTTACCACTACTGCACCGCGGGTTTACAGAAGCAAACAGGAAAGTATCTTCTGCGCTCTGCTATGTGATCTCCACCAGTACTGTACTGTCCTCCAGCAACTAAAAGAAGCTGATGAAATTCAGAAGAGGAAAAAGCTCAGTACTCTATAAAATGGCAAACAATGATGGAGACAGGAATAAGACGGTCCCAACTGCGCAGACAGGACAGGAAATAAAGTTTTAGATTGTTACTCTCTCAGTTTTTAATCTCATTCCTACTAAGAGCCTTTACTATTTATAGTTATAATTGTGACTGGTGTGTCAATGCGCTCCACAATAATTCTACTAACAATTTAATTACTAAAAACTCTTTTTGCCATTAGGCTGTTAACATCTGAGATTGATAACAAAAGCACAAGATAATTAGAGGAGGATATTTAAACCAAATGGAATTCATGCATTTATTACACACTTGGTTGCCCCTCTAAAATTAGGTAACTAATCTGAATATGAATGATGAAAAATAACAATGATGAAAAAAACAATTAAAAAACAATACAGAGATAAATGCAATGAGTTTTCTCTTTTTAGCCATAAGTTCCATTTCTATTCCTGATTATAAAAGCAGCCTAATGTGATTTCCTATTTGGTTTATGACTGCAGGCTGGCAGCAAAGCACATCGTTAATTGATCAGCAGAAAATACTTCATTTCTTTTAGTTTATGTTTAGGCTTTGATCTTAATTTCTCCTGTGATTTCTGCCAGGATTGTTTGTCATACTTTAACAAAATCCATGAGCCACATAGGAGATGCTAAGCTTATATCTAGACATTTGCTTATGAATAATCTTCCTATAGTCTGATTTACATAATTTTATTGTTTAGTGGATTCTTCCCATGCAGATATATTACCTCCAGTGCAACTGTACTTAGAGTGGTGTCAACGGAGTGTGCTTCTGAGAGTGATAGTTTGCATATAAAAATCTACTCTCAGCTAAAATATGGCATATATCACAAAACAATGCCTCGGAGAAAATTCAGTTCACAGAATGTCAGGAGGAAAACCAGTTTGGCTCTGTTGGCTCTATTAACCTATAGGAATGCAAAAGACAAATAGAAGATTTTTAGAGCATTTCTTAGAGCTTAAGAATCTGTCGGTTTGTTTAGTAGGGTGCCAATGCATGCAGAATTGGGACGTTGGGTTTGGGATGCTTAAGAATTAAAAACTGAAATAGATAATTAATATTGTTTAGATTTTTTTAAATTAATTGAGCTATTTTACAGGGGTTTTCCATACAAAACACCTGCTCGTTTTCAGAGCTGCTAGCACAAGGATCACCTTTTAACAAGATTATAAAATCTAAAATATTATCAGTGTCACAAGAATACTTTCTGACCTCATTGCCCAACACTCTACCTGAGCAACAACATATAGATTGTTTCTCTGTTATTACATGTTGCCCCTTTCTGAATTACCTTCATGCCTCAAAATCTTCAAAAGCGTTTCTTCAATACCAGGCAAACTGAGACTCAACATACAGAGCAACTAGCTCCCACTGATTAAAACGCTAAACCCCTTTTGTTGATCTCGTTTCAGTGATTTGCACCCCTTAATTCTTGATCAACCCCCAAAGGTCTTCTGCACTCTTGGAAGCTGGTCCCCGCCAATCCCAGGCCAGTGCTGCCACTGAAAGGAGCAGGCATTAACAAAGAGGAAAGATGCCCAGAAAGACTCCTTGAGAACCAACCAACCTTACCTTCCTCCCACATCTTAGCGAGGTTTCCAGATTCACTAACACCTCTCCAGCCCAGACAACTGCATTATCAAAACTGGCACTGAGCCCAAGCAGCCAGACCCCAGGAGAGGGCAATGAGCTCAGGGCCCTGACATTTTCTGTCACTGAGAAAGACTAATAAAATGCTTACTCTCCCTCTGCCTCAAGGGCGCAAAGTTAAATTTTGCCTATGGTTTTCATAGGCTTTGATCTAGCTCTGTATCTAAAGCAAAGCAGAACACAAGTGTGCTTTACTTACTAATTTTGTTGCACATACAGGAGAAAAAGTGGGAAAACTGAAAGAAATTTAATGTAAATAATTCAGATACCCTTGCAATTGGCACATTTAGAATGTATAATTAAAATACTACAAAAATGCAACTGTTTCCATTACAATCCCAGGCTACGTTCACATGGCATAATATGGACAAGGCTCCTTCTCGCCCTGCTTCTGAACTACGTCAAGCCTGAGTTGCTAACTCTGACTTTTTAAGACAGCATATTACTCCAAATTTGGCAAGCAAGTTTGCCAGCTCTGAGATTTTTAATACAATTCCCACATCCTTTGCAAATAGTCTTCTCACTAGCAACACCTTTGTAATGATGTTTTAAATGTAACCTAATGCTAAAGGTACAAAAAACATAGTACAAAGTTATTTAACAGTAAGAGTTCAGCATACCAAACATTAGAAAGGAAGTGCTATAAAGAATGAGACTCACCACCCCATCCCACTGACACCAGTAAGTGGAATATATCTGTTTTTTTGAGGAGCAGGTAACTTAATATATTATGCTGCCAAATTACATAAAGACAAATCTAAATACATTTGCCAGCTGTTCATGGTTGAAGCTAAACTTCTGAATTTTTTAAATTAGTATTGCACAACTCTCTTCCTTTGTATTTCTTAGTGCACACATAGTTTTGTAATGTTTGTTTCCATGCTTTGGTGTATTCCATTTTTACTGACAAATCTAACAGATGTAGGGAGAGGACTCTTGCACTTCACAACTAGGTTTATACCTCTCCAGAGCAGAACAACTGCTCACTGCGCCAGCATTTCCAACATGACACCTTTACTGGGCAGTCACCATTTGGCAGTATCCCTCATTGACAGAGAGACAGAACATTTCACCGCAAGCTTGTACCTTCCCTCAGATCCATACAACTAAAGTCAGGTGGGGTTTCTAGTTTCCTATTATGACAAAAAACTGATAGGTCTACATGGCGGGGAGGGGAGGGGGAAAAAAAAAAAAAAAGAGGAAAAATGTATATAATGTATACAGTGAAACACAAGGAACACAAATCAAATTACTGCATTGGATAATCTAATGCATGCATCACAAGGAGCTGCACAATAAACTATGGGGAATAAAACAGTTCAAAATTAAGTTTTTTGAGCCAGTTTCCTCAGAATTTCTCTTATCTAATTATTATTATTATTATTGGTACGCGTTCAGCATATTCTCAAAACTAAATGTCATATTCAGCCTAATTTTCTAGCAGACAGGAAAAAACATTCACAAGTTAGAACACACAGATAAGGGCATTTACTATGCTGTTACTTCAGCAGCAGTGGGCAATTTTTTATGAAGTAAGCAAAAATCATCTTAAGCAGGAAAAAAGAAGTCTCAAGAGTTTATAAAGCAATAAACTCCTTCTCCTTCCTCTGCTTTCCCCACACCAGTCTTTCATCCCAATAACAAAGCACAGAAAAAAAGACCTGGGTGGGTTTTTTTGCCAGTTCTGAAAAGCTCTGGGAGAAACAGCACACCCTGATCCCATTCAGAGCAGCGTGCTGGTACGAACCCCGTGCTTGTCAACGTACAGCAGCATTACGCAAACCAAGTTAGACCGGAGACTCCCTTTCTCCGTACGCGGGAAGGGCGTCAAGGACGGCACACTTCAGAGCAGCAGGACAGCCAGCTGAAGAGAATTACTGTCACATCAAATAAGGCAGAGTCGAGAGGACGGAGAAAGGATCCAGCACCCTTCGTCAGGCTGAGCCACGTCCCGGTGGCGGCGAGTGACTTCACTGCGGCCAAAGGACTGCACCAGAGCAAGACGCTACTCAGAACAAACAAAACCCAAATGAACGGGAAAATAAGCTGGATTTTCTCATTCCTCAGGAATATCCAGGAAAGTAAATTATAGTAGGTCGTGTCTTCTTCCTGTTTATAGTTAAAAGTACCAGCAGCTAATAGTATAAAAAGCAGTTAGGCCATCTATTCTCGTCAGAAGGGCACGAACAATATATTTCTCTCTTTAATCTGATTCTGTACGTGCTGTCTGAGGTGTCACTGTGCCAAATGAAATTTAAGGGGCATTAACATTTTAAGTTTGCATATTTATACTTGGGGGCTTGGCAACAGGAACACGCTTTACCAGAGTACTCATTCTAATGACAAATAAAGCATGAATACAATTTGCAGGCAGAAGCCCGAGGTAGATAGAAGACTGCTTGCTTCTCCTGCCGTAGCTTGGGAACATGAAGCTCAGAAGAATTTGGGTATGCAACTACCTTGCGAGGAGCTCTGCTCCGCAGCAGCTGCTGTCCATGACCGGCCGCCCCCACCCTACCCACAGCCCAGGACCCCACGTTGGCGCCCACCACGGACGTCGGTCCCTGCTCCATCGGGGCTGGTCTCCAGCTCTCCACAGCCGCTTCCAGCTATGGGACCCTCCAAGCCAGCCCCACCGCCGGGCCCATGTCCCAGCCCGGCCTCAGCCTGATGGCCAGGGCAGGCCCAAGGCGAGATGAAACCAAAGGATGAAGGAGGCTGAGCTCTGCCTGCTGGGAAGTTCTGCCGGCTCTCCTGCTAACACAAGGGCTGCCGCAGACGTAGTGTTTACAGAACCTCACCTCCGCGACGGGAAACCCGCGTAACTCTGACACATAACTCACCGGGGCTGGCCCTGACCCTGAGCCCAATCCCACCCACGGGCTGACCCCCGGCCAGGCCAAGGCCCAGCACCATCTTCGTCCTCAGCCACAGCGTTCAAAGCCTCCCTTCAAAAATTCTTCCTACCCTGGACTTGAGTAATCTGGTCTAGTAGGAGGTGTCCTTCCCCATGGCAGGAAGGCTGAACTAGATGATCTTTAAGGTCCCTTCCAAGCTAGACCATTCTGATTCTATGACTGTCCCGATCAGGTTCCTCTTCCTGGGATTCAGCAAACCCCCTTCTTCACCCAATCCATGGAATTAAGACATTCGTGAATACTGCACCGAGTATGTGTTGCCGCTCCATGGCATGGTCACAGACCAGCGACAGACCAGCCAGTGCCCAGAAAGCGTCTGGCCACCCACCTGAGAGCTATCGGCCGCTCAGTAAAGCCAGAATGCAAAAGAAACCACATTACACAAGCACAAACACTGTCATTTCCAAAATATCACAGGAACTCCCCTTTATTTTAGAAGGAACCAGAGTTTGCCCATTATGAAGTTGGACACAACAGCAAAATAACATCATCTGAAACTGAGCAGTACTGAACAATCCTACTTCAGACACCCACTCGTGCCTCCAAATCAAAATGCAACAAAAGGGCTTTGGAAGAATTGTTGCTGGAGAAGAGCATCGCAGATTCAGGAGCCGGTGGTAGATCTAATGTAGGTAGACCTTTAGACCTTTTACAGTAGGCCTCAAGCATTTGTTAAATTGAGAAAATACTTAATTCTGTCTTAAAAACACAGAATGTGATCAAAAGGGCGGGGGGGGGGAGGAAGGGGAGAAGAAGTTGTTTAAAGAGGAAAGCAATCTGCTTCATGTGGATGACTTGACTTTTTTATTATTATTTTTTGGACTAAACCATTCTTCAAATTCGGGAAAGAATAGAGTACAAACCAGATGCTACAAAGACCTCTTCGTTGCTGAAGATGACTGAGTAGGTTGATGTTTGAGGAAGCGGTGATGTGAGAACCTGAAGGTCTCAGGAGTCTCTTACAACATCTCACTCAGCTTTTCTCTCCTAGCCCAGGGACAGAATGACCTCTGGAAGGCTGGTTATCCCATGTCAGCTCCTACATTGCTCATCAGAGCCAGTGAAAAGCCTACTACCTATAATCCACACTGATTCAGGAATAGAATCTGGGCATTACCAAATTAAAAATAAATTAAGAACTATTTAATCATGAAAAAGATGGGACTGCATTTTGTTACCTTCTGTAGAAATACTGCTTAGGAGAGATTTCTTCTCTTCATCAGCTCCCAGGTAGAACTGGCCATTTTAGAAGGCTTATTTTAGTGCCTTACAAAGCCAGCTGTGAAACAGTAACAAGACAACAATGTGGCCCTTGGATAAGTATTTATTTAGCAGAGTCTTATACCCATCTTTTACAAGCAGGAAGCCCACTCCGTTGGCAACAGCAGTTCCACAAAGAGATACAGGCTTCTTGCCTCTTGACCTTGCTTTCACTATGTGGTTTAATACAGCCACCACCCAAGAAAAGGTAACTAATGCTCACAGCCACTAGCAAAATGCCACAAACACGGTGTGATTTGCCTCAAGCCCTGCAGCACATTTTTCCCTAGACTTGTCAGACAGGTTATATTTTACACATTTCTAAGTATCAGTCACAAAAAAATAAATCAGAATCTCTGTTAAGCTAAGATCATCCTTTCAGATGCTTCTGTAACAACGTAAGATCAGATTTTTTTGATTCATACGACAATAGCACCGGCTACTAGTTTTGCACCCTAATCCACTACACCAAGAGCTTCCTCGCTCACATTAGACAACTGCTCATTGAGCCCACCGTATCAAATCATTTCCTCTGGTGTTTGCTGAATATATTTCATTCTTAAAGACCAAGTCGAACCTCCTGCCTGCCCCTTCTCCGTTAATTTATCTAAAAACACCTGTGTCAAATGTGTTTCAGGCTTTCAAGTACATAAACACCAAGTTTTAAGGCAAGTGTTTCTGGTTTCATTCATAGTTAATGGTGAGACCACCGTCTTCCTCAGGCGTGGTATGTATCTGGGGAAAGAACCCTATCCAGCAGGTATTCCTCAAAATATAGCTTATGAATAGAGAAAATGTGTGTGCACATACATAAACACGAAGAGAAATGAGTCTTATTTACATGACAGTCTTCTATCTTCCAGTGACAGCGTCTTATCAATGTTATCAGCTGGTCTTTGAAATACAACTGCTTTAAAGATCTCTGTTTCTTCATATTCAAAAACCTATCTCAATATAAAAGGACCAAATATTAAAGGATTTTTATGCTACTGCACAGTCCTTTAGCAAACAACCTTTCCATAGTATAAATTTACGTCTAGGATAATTCCAATTAAACTAATAAGTTGTAATTAAGACCGATTTGATTCTTTCTGTAGGTAAACTGGTATATTTTGTAGGGAAATTGTATCTTTTGAAGCATTAAATATGTTTTCCATCAGTGAAATAACAGCACATAACAAAACATGTCACAAACATGACAAATCAGAAAACACTGCTTATTTCCGTTCGTGCAGGCTACTCTCTACAGTTCCTCAAAAGTCTGTGTAAGGGTCACTGGATATGATCCTAACTATGAAAACAAACCAACCAACCAGCAAAAAAAACCCCCAATCTGCAGAAGCTGCTTTAGACATCCTTACCGAACTTTTAGGCACAAATTCAGCACGGCTTTCAATAGTGGTATATTAAAAGTAACAGCATTCTTTAAAAAAAAAAAGTGTGATCTATAATTAATACATGCATGACAATAGGGCGTCTAGGGTAATATTTCACTATCTAGCTCAGGTAACGTTAAAAAAAATACACAGACATAAAGCAACAAGTATAGTGGACTTTATAAACCCTGAAGTTGTTAACATAGATCTAAGATTTTTTAAAAATATTTTTTCGTTCCTACTTTTTATATTATCCTACATAAATGAAACATGCCCGCAACACAATAAGCACATTGAGTCCTAGTTCCAGTTCATTCCAGTATTAGAGAAGTCTGAATGTGGTATTTTCAAAGATGTTACCTCTAGGTCTTTCTAATTTTTTTATTGCCTAAAAATACTTTTCCGAGATTGAAACATTTTCTCCCATCTGTCAAAATATTACCAGCAGAATAAAGCTGGTAGTAATTTGTCAAAATATTTAATTGCAAAAACAAACTTAAAATCAAGCCCAACTCCTTGAGCTACTTACAATACGCTGTCATAGACAAAATGTTTTCCGATGAGTTTGAAGGATTTTGCTATATTTGTGATAAAAGTGTTTAAGCAAAAGACTAATGTAAGTAGTAAAATGTATAGACAGTGAAAACTGAGTTTCCATTTTTTGCCTGAAGTTAAGTTTACCATAAATAACTTAAATAATGAAAATTATAATAGGTGCTCCATGGAAACTGTATATACCACTAGGCAAGCTTCTTCTCTTCATTTACATCTCCTTAGGAAAAAAAACAACACCCCCACCACAACAATAAAAGAGGAAACAACAACAACAAAAACCACCAAAAACCAGAACAAAACAAACAAAAAGCCCCAGAAAACAAAACAAACCAACCCACTTATCCATTACGATTTTCAACAGTTATCCACCAGGAGAAAGCAGAAATCAGAAATACTGATTTTCATTACTCTATTTTCAATGCCTTTGATATATATATTTTACAAACACAAAACTGTTCAAGAATGTTAAGGCTACAAAGTTAAGCACTTTGAAATCACAGAACTTTGGATTAGGATTGTCTTTGACATTTTAATTTGGCTGCTGTTTTTATATGCAGTATGGCAAAAAAAATTAATTAAGTGTTCATACACTGCTTAGAATCCTTACATCAGGGACGAATGTTACCCATTTAACAAAAAGCTTTTATGATTTTTTTTTTTTCCTCTGTTCAGTGACTAAGGTTCCAAACTCAGTTTATGGAACATTATTGACAGCCTCCTTTGAAAACAAATTATTCACTTCTTCAGTGAGCTCCCTAAAACATTCAAGAAAATCACTTTGAAACACATTTTATCTTTTCAACATCCCTCTAGTATGAGAGAACCCTCTGCACTACAGATGCTGAGTGAAGTTACCAGCTTCCTTTGCAGACCTGTTTTCTCCCAGTCTGGCCTTTGGCACCTAAGCTCCCCTCACCCCTAGCCCCAGTTTCACCACGCTGTTCCCCCCTGACAATCTCCTTGCCTAGGCAGCACCTCCATCAATCCAATTTTCATACCTAACACCCCTAATAATCTGTCTGGCATTACTTCAGTTCCCTGCGGATGTTCCATTAGTGTGTACAGTTAATACACCATGTCTTTACCTGGCAGCGTTTCAAAAAAATTTTACTCAACCTAGACTACTGCTTTTCCATATAGTCATTTCTGCCCTGGGAAATACCACCCATTACAAAAAAGAAAAAAAAAAAAACAACAACCTAGGACATGCCTCATTACCCTGATATTGCCTTATGAACTCTTGATTGGATCTGGCCCCCACCTCAGAGTCTGCCCAGCTTGCCTAAGGTGGCCACTGTGTGGACCCTGGGGTCCTCCAGGAACTTTTCCACTTCTGCAAAACACTGCGGGGCTGGTAGTTATTCTATGCAATTTAAAGGGGTCTCAAGAGCCTTTCCAAGCTACAGAAACCTCACCAGTTTGTTTCATAGATCTTAGAATTGTATACAAGTCCTGTATCAGACCCTCTTGACGCACTTTTCCATCTGTACACCTCACCTCTGTTCACCTCTGAACTAGACTGGAGCTTGAAAAAGTCCGTGAAGAACCGCTTTTTGCATTGTAAAAGGCAAATCCTCAGTCATCCCTTTAAGTCTGGGCTTCGCAAAAGCTTTTACCTTGTGTCAGAGGGGCAGGGTAGATGTAAATGTTGTTCCCTGAACCTCCACGCAGAGGGCTCCCAGCCATTTCATACAATAATATAATCTTTTTCTTTTTTTTAAAAGCATAGTTTTTTTAACTTTCCCTGTATCTTCCTGC
The DNA here is from genome assembly GCA_013398295.1 of Chionis minor. NCBI lineage: Eukaryota > Metazoa > Chordata > Aves > Charadriiformes > Chionidae > Chionis > Chionis minor. Next base: position 404,849 of record VZSF01003775.1, read on the forward strand.
TATAGTTACATGCTCAGAGTCTCTAACAAGCTCCTGTGAAAGCACCTGAAGGATAAAGTGCCAACAAAAAATGCTGGACTCTTAGGTTTGGCTTTAAAAAACATTAGCAAGAAGAAATTCTCTCTTTAATTGCAAGATCAAAAAAAGCTTCTGGGTTGATACAACTTATGCACTACCCTTCCTCAGAAGCACATCTAACGGTGTGTGACTCCACATGCAATGTTCCATAAAATCTCTGTGCCAGGGGTGTGGTCTGGTTTTTAATTTTTTTTTTTCCTTTGGGGAAGGTGGGGAAAGAATGTTAAAACAGCTAAAACCAGACTTAGGTTATTCACATGAAACAGGTACTCTGAGAACCCCAGAGTGAAAGCAATACATACCTAAGAGTGTTTTAATTTTAAATAACTGCAGAAAGAAAGAATCTGTAGTACACACCATAAGGTCAAGGGAAGCAGGATTTGACCTTCGAGCTGTGGAAGCTATATTTTAGATGAGCCTTATCCCAAGATATCACTATAACAGTACAAGAAATAACACGGGGTTTGCTACTGAACTGTAACTTGCCTAGTACAGCAGATTTTGAAAGACACACTTAAAAAAGCTTATCTGGTTTTGCAACTTCCAACAAAATACTGGTTTTCTGTTAAACCTGTTCTTTCTTACACGTTAACTGCTCAGAATCGTATTTGAGGGAGAAACAGGAAATATAACTGAATGAATGAAAAAGCTTAATTTCCCTGAAAGCGGTCAGATTTTTAAGCTATTGCAAAAGCTGCTTACAGCTATGTATTTCATTTAAATTAAAGAAAAAAAAAAAAGAAAAGAAGGGCAGCTAAGGTCTAAATCAACATATAGGCCACCATGTTTGCATCTCAGCTATATTTTCAAGACAATCTGCTTATCGAGTTATTTTTCAAAATACCATATATTGAACTCTTCTCAAAACAGAGCCACATATCTGAACACTAAATGGCCTAATTTAGCCTAAGATGCTGTTGGCCTTCCTTGCTGAAGTCCTGCATGAGATTCCTGTTGGTCCCTTTCTCCAACCTGCCAAGGTTCATAATGAATCATCTAAGCAACACTGGCACCAGTTACTGAAAGCTGGGGCAGTCTACTAGTTACTTGCCTAGAGCTGGACGCTGGGCTGCAGATTACAACCCTTTGAGCCCGGCAGCTCAGCCAGTTTTCAGTCCACCTCACTGTTCACTTATCTATCCAAACTTCATCAGTTCACTCATGAGAATGTTACAGGAGACAGTGCTGAAAGCCTTACTGAAGCAGAGACAACATCCACTGCTCCCCCCTCACCCATTTAGCTAGTCATTTCATTGCAGAAGGCTGGTCAAGGACGACTCTCCTTCATAAATCCATGCTGACTACTCCCAATCACCTTATTTTCCTTCGTACGTTTAGAAGTGACTTCCAGGATTATTTGCTCCATCACCCTCCCTGGGATCAAGTTGAAGCTGACCAGCCCCCTTAACACTCATGACTGCATCCCTTCAGCTCCCATGGACTTTTATGGATCCAGGTTTTTTCAAGTGTTCCTCGATCCTCCTCTACTGAGGGTCAGTATTCAGGGCTCCAGACCTTCCTACTGGTCCCATGGGCCTAGGATTCCCTATCAATAAAGACAGAGATGAAGAAGGCATTGAGTATCTTAGACCCTTCCACATTCCCTGTCAAAAGATTCCCTGCACCTTTCAGTAGTGGGCTCACATTTTCCCTAGTCTTTCTTTTGCTGCCGTTTATACCTGTGGAAGCCCTTCTCATTGCTCTTATTCTTAATGTCCCTTGCCCCACCCAACTTCAAGTGAGCTTTGACTTTCCTAATTCAGTATGTCCCTATTCTTGCAAAGTCATCTGTCCCTGCCCTGACCTCTTCTACTCTACCTTTTTCTGTCTGATTTTTGTTAGGAGCTCCTTGTTCATCCACATAGGCCTCCCAGTACTTTTGTGTAACTGTCTAGACTTCAGGATGGATTGTTGCTGAGGTTGGAAGAGGAGATCCTTTAAAAATACATCAACCAGCCTTTCTTGACCTCTCTTCTCTCCTGGACCTTATCTATTTTAGTTGTGGTGTGGCTTGGTATCAGGGCCGCCTGTGTGCACACCCAGTGCACAGAAGTCATTAATTCCCTGGGTGTCCCAGGAACTCCCCAGGTAGCTGTCCTCAGAGATGAGACAAAAGGACTTATTTGCAACTGTAGTTGCAAATACTTAAGTATTTGACAAATTGCTGAAGGAGCTTGCCCTGGGGGAATTTTGGACAGTTCTAATGATTCCCCCAGGCATTGAGAAACTCGACAAAAACTTTGCCTTGACAAACTCATGGAGTCTGGCCATTCCAGAGAGACATTTGGGCAGCTTCTGCAGCAGAATTAACTAAATTGTACATAGATTAGATACTTGCAAATAGTAAACTGTTCCTCTGGATGCAGAAATGGTCACATACAACAGCCTTTGTAGTTAAGATTATTTAGAGATGATTTGTACATAGCTGAAAATACTCTGCAGCAACACATCATGCCCATGCTAGAGAGGTCCCATACTACCACAAGTCAGCAAGGTCACAAGAATTCAGAGGAATTGTGTTTTGGGGGAGTCTCACACAATCCAGCTGAAGACACTGTTGCAAAGACTCACCATCCAGACCAGCAACTGATTGCTCAGTTCAAGAGATTTGATTGTTGTAGAAATCTGTGCAACATACTTCTATTGCGGGACACTCCAACAGGGTATTTGCTTCTTTTCAGTGTGCGAGTCCATGACTTGAAAAGCCATCATCTGTCACAGACCCTTCATTTACTGTTTATTCAGCAGTATTGGTACTTTGTAGGCACCTGAAATGTCAACGTAGGAAATCAAATACAGACCCTTGATATAAGAACTGTTATGGCTGCCATGTGCTACAGGTGCAGTCAGTAAGCCAGACCAACAAACTAATGTGATCAAATTTGCATATATAATGAATGAATTGCGTTCCTGCTTCTAAAGTAACATTTCTCTCTGCATTATGCACTTATACTACTACACTATTATGATGATCTGAAAAATGAATATGACAAGATATGCATACAATTAAAAGGCACTTAAAAATACTTTAAATTTCATTTTGCATTGAAGAGACATAAGCAGATCATCATCTTTATTTAAAAAAAAACCAAAACCAACTCAGAGATAGCCACCAGTTTGGCATCTGTGTGGAGACACGAATAACAAATTGACTGATATGTGACTACATGAAGAAAATAACTAACTAGAACACTAATCATTACACAAATATGTACATAAAAACATACATAGTTCTGCAAACAATGCCCCTAATTTTACAAATGCATCTTTTAAGACTTTTCCCTTGTCTGCTCCTGACAATGGTGACACAAAAAAAGTTCTGTAACAAATAATTCTGTAAACGTTCCACATATATTTTTAAAAGATAGCAGAGTACATAGACAGATTTCAACACGGGTTGCCATAGGTCGTCTAGACTTTCCTAGTCGATTTATTTCACTTTTATTAAGGTTTACGTTATTGAAAAGCCCTCCATACAAAGATCATGTCTCCATTTCTGAAAGTAAACGTCTGAGTAATAAGTAAGTTTACAAAAAAATTGAGAGTGTTATCATAGTAATCTGTTTTTGATAATGTTAGTATATTCACTGAAATTATTAAGTATCAATCTAACATCTCTTTTACAGAGCTGAACTCAAAAGAAATCATAGACAGAAAGAACAATGTAAAAACAGTAAGACTAGCTATGTTGTGATATACTGTAGGGAATAAAAATGACTGTTCACAGACACTGAACCCAGAGACACACAAATTTGGTAGTCAATGTAAAGACAAACCTTTATGTAAATTCCAATTCTTTTACCTGCTTCCACCATAATCTTTTACTATATAGCCCCAATAAATCAAAAATAAGTGGTTTTGACCGCATTGAGATGGTTCTTAGAATATTTCAACTCTTCTTCAGTTGTGCTAATCGCTTTATGAAACTGCAACTCTGATTGTTGAAATGGCATTATAATATAGAATTATGGAATTTGTGTGCTAGCTTTTTGGGTTTTTTTAAACAAATCACTGCAATAGCTGCATGGATCCACATTTAGAATAATCTCTACCTACTGCATGAGAACAAAAATTGTCTCTAATAAAGCCTGACACTTAGACATTTATTACTGAAGATGATTTTACAAGAGTCAAGATTTAATTAGTTAGTCCTTCAGATGTATTTCGAGGCCTGGACACCAATTCATGTATTTCATTGCTGTTGGCTTGGACTGAGTTAAGCTATTAAGGAAAATGCAGTTTTACTAAATGACAAATGTCACCAAAGTAACCACCGTGGAAAATCCAGGAAACAGAAGCATTGTTCAGAATTTTTTTTTTTTTTATCATAAATATGAAGCGAGTAATATTATTTTAAATGCTTAGGCATTGTGCTCATTTACTTCTACAAATCAGCTAAGATTTCTCTGTTGCTCACGGTCAAGTTTATGAACAAATGACAGTCATTTAAAATATCAATTCCCATTAAAGGCAATTAGATTGGGTAGAAAAAAATAAGTAGTTATGCCTGAAGCGGTATTTTTTAAGTATGGTAAAAATGATTAAGACAAAGTGAAATGACAGAATGACCCTATTTAAGAAAGAGCGCTCCATTTGAAGCGTCGTTACGAAGCAGGGAATGGGTCTACGGCATGAATGACAGAATTTGTAATACTGTTCTGGGATTCCAGAGCAGGTAAAACGCAGTGCAGACAAGTATTTGACAACCACAGATGTCACATATTAAGATGTATGAATAACTGTAATCCAGTATTGCATTCATTATCTACATTAATACATGAAGAGGAATGAAGGAGAAAGAGGGCAAACAATAAAAAAATAAAACCCCTTCTCTGCAGGCTTCTAGTCATTCAGTGTGATTAAGACAGCTGTCATAAGGACTGGTAATATGCATCCCAAACATTTGCCATCTGACCCCATGCACATTAGCAAAAAAAGTAAATTTGAGGAAAACACGCAAAACAGATCTATGTATGATTGCTACCAACCATCTCTTAAAAACCTGAAAAACAGCACTCAAACATCACATACGGAGCACAATCTAGAAACCTTTAGAAGTATTTCTTCACCACACACAAATATACAACTCTACTAAAAGTACAACAATAAATTTGAATTTTCTGACTCAGTAATGGTAAAAAAAAAAATCTATTGTATGCAACACTGGAAAATACTTTCCCAACTGTTACAAATTAGACTTAATGTCTCATTAAAAAAGTATTTCTTATCATTCGCTGCACTGAATAGGTAAGAAAATCTTTTTAGGCTGATGCTGCACAGAGAAGAAATAGACCTCAGTCAGCAGGACACAAACCCAAGACCTGTGGGTGTCCAAGAAAATGGTGAAGTTACGCATCAGTTCAACACGAGAGAAACGCACAGGACTGTACACAGTGCCTTATTCAAATTGTTACTCAATTCAGGGAAAACTGGGAACCTTTACTCTAAACAAACCAAAGACTGAAGTGACAGTATTGTTCTACAAGTCCAGCATTTTATTTTACTTCATCAACTTTGCCTTGTTCAATTCTGCCAAACCTTCAGTCTGCCTTTGGTATTAAACATGTTCATCCTTTGCTACACTTGCATCACATTGCTATTGAATTCAGAAAGGGGTTACGCAGAATCCCAAACCATTAAAAATTTGTTTTCACTTTTGTAGCTTTTTAAGTCTCTAAACCCACAAAGCTGTGAAGGTTGCTTTTAATTACAAAAGGCACGATCAAGAATTTATTACACAAATCTTTATGAGTCTTTACATGATCTACGCACCAACTGGGATTTATTCATCCTCATCTCAGGCAAATTCTGGTGCTAATACGCAGGTCTTACTCACCAATGCCAGTCTGTAAGTCCCAGCTGAAGCACTGCAGAAGATTTTTTATTTATACATATTTTTAAAAAACATTAGTTGTTCCTCTTGTCAGCCCTGAAATTCAAGGCAAGAAATGGAATGGCTGCCAACTTTTGCTGCTGATATTTATCTTCAGGGAAGCATTGTCTTTCCTGCAGCTATTGACTACTTGGAATGAGAAATATTTAGGAACTCCCTCAACAATTCCCAGATGAATGCACAGTATCCCATTAACAAATGCTCCGCTCCATGGGAAGGCAGGTGAAGAAAGAAGTGGGAAGTGTGGCGTATTTTCCAAACTATCCTGCTCCTGCTGCAGTCTGGCGGGAAGGCTACTGCTAATTTGTGTTCTGCTTGCCCCTGGGTTTTCCCTAACGAGAAGCATCACCCATAGTAATCAGTCATCCTCGCTTTTTGCAAACACAGTTTTATGCCCTGCTAACTATGAAGTGCTTTACAGAACTCAGAAAATGAGTAATAATCAAAAGCTTCATCTCATAACAAACAACTTGTTTGGCTCCGTTTGTGGCACCTGACTTCAAAAGGAGAGATTCTTCTTAATCAGCCAAGGAAGAACAGAATTTGTATGCAAACAGAATTAAGCTATCGGTAAAGCACACCAGTTGAATGTGGATTCATTAAACAGGGCTGTATCTGAGGACTAGATTAGGGATAGGGAATAGAAGGAAAAAAACACAACAAACACCAAACTATATCTTAAAATGTGATAGGGTCCATTTACGCTCCTAGATGAGATTACTTTTCTCTACAATACATTACCCAAAGGCACTTCCAAAATTGAGAGAGTATATTACATGGCACTAATCAGAACTTTTTTCCTAATTAGGTCGAATGTTGAAACAAAATCTTGAAATCTTATGCACTGTTAAAAAAAAAAAATTCTGAAAGCAGTACAGCTAAGGTGCTAATCACTTCCTAAAATATAAAAACCTTCTGCATAAACATTAAATGTAGCACTTTAAAATGCACAGTCATACACCTGAGGCTGTTCTTTCACTGTCATTTTAATTCAGTTTTTAATAACCAACTGAATTTTAATTAGATGAATGACTTTATTTGCATATATAGTTGTTCTAACTTCACAAAGGCTGACTTGTTTAACATTTAATTTTTTCTGACATCAAAACATCCTCACAGTTCCAAACGGTCAGGCATATTTAGACTTTAGGAACACATTCTTTGTTTAGAAGAAAATGACTAAGGCAAGACAGGGGTTTTTTTTCTGTTTTTATTTACAATAGGCATATTGTATCTTTGAACAGATGTGACTGAGAATGAGGCATCACAGGGACAGGCAGTGAAGGTACTAACAGAACTGAAGGAGAAATAGCTCTGCTGCCCAACTTCAGAAGAGACAATTCTGACTTCAGGTTCCAGGCAAACACCGCTTACACACTGTCCTGTATGTACTGTCCTGTACCACATGTAACTTTGCAAATTCACAAACTAAAAAACTCTTTGGTTGAGTATGTTTTCTACCTATTATTCGAAAGCCTAATCGAAGATTATCCATTATTATCTTCATGCCGTCTTTCAAATTTCAGAAACAAAGTACATACATGTTCATGGATGGGCACAGAGGGAGGAGTTGCCATGGATTTAAATGGAAATACCATTAACTTCTCTGAAGGCTTGAGCAATAAAGCTCTGCCTCCTGGGCTAACTGAAAGCTGTTTCACAGCAATTAGGACAGCACTGAACCCTTGCTGCAAAGAAATGGGCTCTATTAGCTTGGGCATAGTACCAACACAGCTTTCTGTAATCTCAGGATGCCGACAGAATCGTCTTCCAGCTGTTTGCAGCACCGAAGCAGTAAACTCACATCTGTCTAAAAAGGACATACTGATTTACTGATGTTACAGCTGTTAAGTGCAGAATTAGGATTATGAATTTTGCCAAGGTATAACTGATCAGGGAATGACGACTGAAGCAGATGAACCAAATCTGCTGAAAACAGATAAAATATGTGAAATATGACTTATTTTCAATAAAACGGGATGGAAAAAAGTAAGTAACTTGCTGGGGAGTACAGTACTGTACTTTGGGCTTGAAAATAGAGCCAACAATAGCTTCCCGAACAAGGTGAGATTTAGAAAAGCCCAAGGGGAACTTGCAGCTTTACCACCCAGGAAAGCAGCCTAGTAATGCATTATATCCAAACTGCTGCAAACTGTGCCGCAGCAAGAGATTCACACAAATTAAAGGTATTTTTTAATTGTTTATGAGTTTGAAGGGGTTTTTTTGGTCTGTAATTTGGATGGTTTGGTTGATAATGATGGAGGGGTTTTTTTTTTTGTTTATATGGGAATAAAGAAAAATTCTGGACAAGAAAATAGCCTCTCAAGATAAGCTACTGTGCCTTATGCAGAATGTAGTAAAATACTATACTTGCAGGCATATAGCCTGAAACCCTGTTAATGTAATTCCTTGCAAATAAACCAGTAGATAACCAAGATCCTCATATAATCACGTAAAACCAAAGACAGAGTCTAGGATGCTGTCTTGCAGAAGGGACAGATTATCAGTGTGAAGAGTACTCAAAGGAAGAGGGTTTGTCAAAAATGACAAGATCCTACCTACACACACAACACATTACTGCCCAAGTGAGGTTTGGTTTGTTTATTTTCTTCACATATGTAACCTGTAGGCTATACATGACTATTGGCTATGTTTCTGAGTCACAGAGAAATAACATAAAATGTCATTTTTAAGCCTGAGTCAAATTCTGGAATGATTCTGTATTTCTTCCCTCAAGTTAACTCATTAATTCAAGGCATCAAACATGGTTTTGTAAAACAGTATGTAGGCTTCCACACATTCGTTCTGGTCTACGAGTATGTATTCAAGCATGAAAAATAACCTAAGTTAATTAGCAAATAACTAACTTAAGGAAGAACAGTCTTCAGCAGACATACTCCAAGTTTTGTCATGCCTTCACGGAAAATCAAGTAGCTCTTCTAATTCAATCTCCACACTAAGTATTCTTAGTAGACATGCACTACATTAGAGAGAGAAGGTTTTGGTTATAAACCATAAATATTCATTAAGGAACTACTGCATGGCCTTTTCAGACAAATATATGTCTGAGAAGAGATTATATTTTTTAGAATTTGTGCCAATTTATTATTAAACAGCATTCAACTGTATGTAACATTTCTAAATGCAGCAATTCATGGTAAGTGAGTACATAAAAGGATAAATCTGGTTCACATAGTCTAAAATCTTCTTCGCAGTCTGGGAAAACACTACAACAGGGGAAAAAAAATTGTAAGAAAAATCTTCATCTGTCAGTCAAAGATTCTCCTGGCATAACTTCAAAACTTTACTCCCACTTTGCTATACGTTTTGATATAAAAGTTCATCCTTTCAAATCATCATGTTAGACTAAGCTAGCAGTCTTGCTAGAATATCTGCAAACAGAAGTCTGTGAGAGAAGAAAAAATGGTTGTGAACTCCAAAACATGCTTATGACCTTACATCTTAAAATTCTGAATTTTGTTTATTATTAAATACTGTGTTCATCTGCCTAAAATAGTTTGGTTACGGACCTCTTTTCTTCACTCCTTTCCCTGTGAAGACAGATATAAAAGGAATTGGCATCATAATACCATACATGAAACGAATAATGCTGTTCACAGTTATTCAACAAACTGTACTATTTATTTCCAAATTACTTATTCAGTGAATATTTTCCGCTGTGTGCTATGTATTAAGTCCTGTGATCTTCATGTCTTATTTGTATAAAACGTGTAGAATTTGCAAATAGATCCCACATGAAAGAAAGAAAAAGAAGTCCCCTGAGTCATACAATTTCTTAAATAAATGGCACGAATAACAATCTTTTGCATAACAAAAAAAATGACAAATAATAATAAATTAATGAAAATCTACAATTACCGAGATTATAAATTACAGAATCAACAGCAGGATTGTTTTCATTTACAAAGCCAAAAGTAATTATAAATAATGAAATAGGAGAGCTCTAGTAACAGCCTTGGTTAAGAGTATCAAATTAGCGAGCTAAGCGTAATTTTAAAAATGTAACAGCACTGAAGAGCAGTCAGAGTGATAACAATTGTCAGTATCTGCTATTTCACTGCAATAGTATATCAAATTCAGCTGTAAATATAGGGGGGACTTAAGGTTTCTCAACAAGTTGTACATTCGCCTGCTTCCTCTGCTTTCAGATACAGACATGCAACGATCATGCCTCATACAAGAATATTGGATGACAAAATTATGATTGAGAATAAAATGACTTACCAATATTTGACAAGAGATGCCATGCTAGACAGAAACTCAAAGAGGACAAGTGTTTTCCAGCTTCTATGAAAATATTCCCAAGTCATTATTTGACAATTTTAACTCTGTTCCCACAGAATTCCGGTATACTATTCAAATTAATTCTGTTCCATTTCATCTTCTGCCAACACCAGGTAGAAAACTGGATCAACAAAAATCAATCTACTATTTACTATTTTTATTACTACTCAGTAAATTGTATTATTGAAAATTCTGTCTTAACTCTTGAAATTTACACTGCCAGAACAATGTGCAGACATTGAGATAGAGGAAGCAAGTTTGAAGGTTCAGAGAAGCTTTAAAGTGTTACTACTTCCTACAAGCTACAAACCCTCAAAATCTGACTCAATTGAGCTTCATAACCACAACCTTCTTTTTGGATAAAAAAAAAAAATTGTTGGGAAATATCACACTCCAGCTTTATTCTAAACACAACTGAAGTTACATTTCCTATAAGCAATCAAACACTGACGGTGGGAGTGCACCATGAAAATCAGATAAAATTCTAATCACAGCCCACATGTCATTTGCTCTCCACAGTAACTATGGAAGACGACAAACACAGGCTGGACCTTCCAAATACCTATGATGGTGAGAGAGATTACCAACAGATGAAGAAAAGGAATGTGCAATTGCCACAGAGACATTCCTATGGAGCTCCTAAGCGTCTTCTCCAATAAACTGTGAAATCCTAGATAGCTTCATTTCTTCCACATGCCTCCAGAAACAGCTACACAGATAGCGCAATATTAAAGACTCTCCCTCACCATTCCTCCTTCCGACCTCCTCCCACCTACAGAAGCATGACATGATCAGATTTTAGAAACGTTTAAAATATCCTATGTACCCTCCCACTCAGAGAGCAGTGGTCATATACAGTATGCTGACTTGCCCTACATTTAACATACAAAAAAACCCCAACAGTAACTGAAGACTGTTTTGAGAGCTACCTATTTGCTAGTCAGAAGTTTGATTTTAAGAACTGACCTGCCTTGCTGTAACATTATATATTTTGTCTATGTTACAATACAGAAATGGTATCTGGTAAATGTGGTGTTTTACACTGGAAAAATGTATTTGGAGGGGGTGAGGGGTGTGCAGCAACCTTTTCTGTAACTTTAACACTATGTAGCACAGAAATGTCACAGAAAAAGTCATCCTGGAATTATTTTACATTTGTTTGCACACCCTTTCACTTACAACTCAGTCCAAGAGGAAAAAAAAATTAGCCAGAGGAGGAAAACTGTCGAACAGCAAGCTGTACTTGGAGACAGATCTCACAAAAGTAGGTTTCTTGGCTTGAAAGAATTCCTCCCCACTCAAAATCCAATAAAGTTTATTAACTTCAGTGATAATCAATTGAAGAGTTAATATGAACAGTAAGCCTACACTTGTCATGACTATTAACACCACAAATTTTGGAATGGATAATATTGCTTTGAGATTAAATACTGTATTTCTAAGACTAAAAAGAGATGGCATCAGGAGTAGCACTAAGCATATCTGACTGCTAGAGAGAAGAGGAAAAAGAACTGACAATTCAATACTTTAAAAATTAAACGGTTCCCCCACACTACTTGGCTAAAATGTCATCTTTTTAAAACAATCACTTTTGCCTCCCATTCTGCAACAAATTTGGTACAAACATTCAAAAAAATTTTCCTCTGCACACAGAAGAGCTGAAAACTTATTTTTAGCCTGGTTTCCTAAGGAAATGAAACTTATCCGTTAGGCCCTCATCACAATAACTGTTGAATTCATAGAATGATTTCTGCCAGGTCTGACAGGGTGTAAGACATGTTAGGTTCCCAAAAATGGCTGCTGGGAGAGGAAAGAGATTTTAACTGGTGCTCCTACTTTGGAGCTGCCTTCACTGTGCATCAGGGAGAACACCCGGGAGCTTCTCCCAGAGATCTTGGGAGAGCAGGCTGCTCTAGTTGTGTTGCTCAGGGGTCTAAGTGGAAGGAGGGAAACGATAAGGCTGGTTTTGTTTCTTTGGTTTGTTTGCTTTAATGAAAGGTGGGATGATTGCGTATTTGCATAATTCCAGTTCAGTTGCAAATGAAAAGTAGCATTGACCAAGCGCCTCACTCATGTATCTTGCCACAGGTCCAGCACAACTTATAAAAACAATGTAGATTTGCAGAGGACCCAGCATCAGACACTGCAATGTAGTGAGGACTGAAGTGGTGACATTTCTTGGTGACGTGAATGAGGGAAAAAATTGAAGAATTCCAGGAGGATCTTCTGTAGCTGGGGAACTTGGTAAAAGAATAACAATAATAAATTTTGGTGTAAAGAAGCAGAGGGCAATATTAAGGGTATAGAAGTCTGCAAAACAAGCTTATTTTGTTTGACACTTCAGTAAGAACAAACTACTTGCGAAGTACCTTCATGTTGCTCAGATAAGGGATATGGATGACCTCAAAGAGCAACACATTCTGCAGCTATTATTACTCTGTAACTTATTTACTACTGTTAGATTTTTTTTTTTTCCTTACAGGACTTACTCAATGTTTTCCTTGATGGCTCTCCAAAAACATTGGTATTAAAGGTAAGTTATGTGAAAGCCTTTTCATTACAGTACACCCATATTTTAGGGCAAGAGTGGCCGGTGAGCACAAGTTGTCTCCTAGCTGAACCTTCCATGGTTCACCACGTTTCCTTGTGCGAGGTTCATATGGAATTACTTCTACTATATTTCAGTATGAGAGCATAAATAAAACTATAGTAACTTCAAAACCTTATTTTTATCAACCTCATGAAACTCCCGAAACTTTTGGCTTAACGTTTTTGTCCTTCAAAAGTAAATATCCAAATATGAGCAGAAAACATAGAAATCACTTTGCAAATACATGTTGTAGAAACTATAAAGTATCAATGTGAATAGACAGCTTGCAATAAAATAAATGAAGATGTTGACATGACGTGTTGAATGAAGACTCTAAAATGTACTGTCAACTTTTTAATGATGCCTTCCCTAGGAAAAAAACCATTACCAGCATTGTTTATTTGTTTGGTTTGGTTTTGGGGGTTGGGTTTTTTTGCTAGGAAAAGTATCATTAAAAAGCTGCTAATATATTTCAAATAAAGCTATTAAGGAAAGAAATACACTGACAAAAGAAGTTAGTGCATCCCACTAAATGAACAATGCTATAAAACAGACTCTGAACGGTTGCGCCCTTCCCTAGTTTTTGGGTATACTTCACCACATCACAGACACATTATCGATAAGACAGAAAGAAATACCCGTAACAGTTATTTCAAGCTATTTACCCCTTTTACAACTTTTGGCTGCGTACTAAGAATCCAATCTAACTCCCATTCAGACCAGTAAAAACAGGTTAGAACCTTCAATTGTACTGCTGCCGAGACACCAGGCTTGAATTTCATACAGACTTTATGGTTCATTGACAGATTTTTGAGCACAAGCATCAAAACAGCTTATTTTAGTCTTAACTATATATCTGCACTGTAAAACCACTTTGGGTTACCTAGTGTATTTAGAAGTGAAACTACTGAAAAGTATTATCTATTTAGCCTATTATTTAGGATTTTTAATGATAATCATTATTACTATCAGGACCTGCGACAGGAACCACGAAACAAGAATTTTCCAACCACCAAGTAGTAATAGCAACCAAGATAGATAGCTTCAGTTTGTGAAGGACAGGACAGCATAACATACAGTACTTGGGAGAGACGTGGAAGTTCGGTTTTTAACTCCTTCAGAAAACAACAATTAAACCAACTTCAGACCTTACGGGCTTGCACTGGTTTTCCAACTGTTATTAATATTTTGGTAGTTTGCTTGTAATTTGTCAAGGGAATACACCCTTCTGACCCTGCATGAAGTTTGTTGCTAAGGCAGAAATGTAACTGTCTAGATTTGTTTGCTGTGAACAACACATAGGATCTTTTTTTTTTTTAATGATTACGGAAAAATAACACAAAGCAATACATCTTATTCAAATTTTAATCACTGAGGATCACTTCCAGTTCAATTTTCAATTTAGATCTTAAATGAAAGGAACTTACCAGCTAGAGCGTACATGGTCTTGTTTATGTAACTCATGGTGGTTTAGAAAGCTAGCAAGGCTGTTCTGATATTAAAAGCAACAATGAAGGGAAGTGGTTAGTCAACTAGCTGGTTCTGTTATTCCCTCCCACTTCTTACAGCAGTACCTAACTCTGTGGGCTCATAATTCAGCTTACCATCCCAGTTTTTCCTTTTGTTCGTTTAAAAAACAGAATAATAAAAGAAGCGCTACATCGGTTTTGAAGGATTATTGCAGCATTTCAAACCAGATGTTCCATACCTAGAGGCGTAATAAGATACTGTATAAAATATCCAAGCAATAATAATCTGTGCTTACTCCGTGGGGGGAAAAAAAAAATAAATCAGAAAGAACCAGAAATCTACCGAAGACTAATTTTTCTCATTGCTGCTTTGAACTGAAGCTAATAAAACACAAACCATTCTGCATTAGTGAGGATGGAAGAATAAATTAGTGATGTATATCATTAGGCAATTTACCTAACAGACTTGATCTAGCTAACTTTGGAGTCAACGGACCAGAATTTTTACACAGGCATCTGTACATGAATAGAAGATACTATCTAACAAAGTATTAGTATTTTATAATCACTTCATACAGGTGAGAGTGACCAAGGGTAGTGAGAGATAGAAAAGATCTGAAAATGACATACATAATTTTTAATTATGTTTAATTTTTGCCTTAAAGCCGCATTTGTAAACATGTTCTCATACATGCACTGTATGCTTCCTCATTTCAGCTAACAATCTGGTTCTCTGGAGTTTATTTCAAATTACAGTTTCACTGCTGAGCCATGATTTTTTCTAATACGCAATGTTTATCACCACATGTAAAAGGAACTCTGAAAGAATTAACACAATCTCAGTGTCCTGATTTAGTACGCTCCTTCAAACACAAAGAATTTCCACTTTTAGCAACAGTACTTGGAGAAAACCGAGACATCTCCCTTTGTTTTTGTGCATTAAAATAAAACAAAACAGATCAAGGCAAGTTGGCTAAAGCTAAGCCACAGAAATAGCTCAAAATTATCTTTGCATTTGTGGTCTCATGGTTTACTCTATGCTTTCCTTTAGCGTTTGTAAAGTACATTAAAGATTAAGTGCCTAAACACAAACCCAGGGGTTTGGGTTTTTTGAGTACTTGAGATAAATCATAAACCACATCAACGTTCAACTTCTCTCCCTACAAAAAAAACCCCCCTCACATCCAAAAACCAGTGCTTGAGCGAGGCCACAAGGAACGGCGTTCTGTGTCCCTCCCTCTGCACCACGTGCACTTGCACAAGCCAGGAGCCCACAGAAGCTCCCTTGCTTTTTTGAGAGAGTGACCTTACCACCACCCAGCAGAGACACTGTCATACTTCCGCTTTCACATTTGTTTCTTTCTTTCTTCCAACCACAGGGATCGCCCACCTAACACAACGGAGAACCTACGTTTTGAAAAATTGTCAATGTACCCAACAAAAGTCTATCCCACATATATCACCACCCTCTTTCACGGCAGCACAATTCTAATAGCATTCTTGTTGCATCTTCCCAGTAAGTTAGCGTTCAGCTGGATACTGCCAAGCCCCATTTGCTGTAGCTTGACAGTGCAAAAGACCTTACAACAGTACTATTAATTTCTTAAATATTTACTTACTAACCAGCCTTTGTGGAATCATTTCCCCTCTCCTGGGAGGAAAGAACACAGGATCTGGAGAGAAAGAGACCATCCAGAACCTGGTAAAAACTTAACTTGTGGAGGTTATGAAAAAGGACTTTGCTCAGTAGAAGTGAAAATGTGGACTAGATGATGCTACCTGGTTTTGAAGCAATTTCATTGTATAGTAAGCAAATAGTCCACTTTTATAAACATACCACACTGTAACTGCTGTGCATTTCCCCCTATGCCACTACTAAAACACTGTCCTATAGTTTCATTTCCTTAGTGGTTAAAACATTTATGGGATTTCCAACATACATGTACTCACAGCTGGTCTGTAACAGATCATTCTTAACGCTAAAGATGTCCTTTGGCTTCAGGAGAGCGTTTCCCTCCCTTGTAATGGCTGCACTGGTGCAAAGATATCTGAGCCTGATCGATCTGGAGCAGCTTTGAGGGCCTTCCATAACACATATTCCAGGAAACTTGGGGTGGCCAGGTGGGTGTGTGTTTAGTCATGTTCCACATGCCAAGAAAACGTGTCCTTTTAAGGCTTTTCAATTATTCCTTGTCGCTTCTGTGAAGGAATTACTGCACTGGCTCATCCAAAGGAAAAGTTATTCTCATATTTTTATCATGTACTGCAGCATCTATGTGCAATACACACTTTGTGAAATGATCATTATCCATGCAAACAATTTTCTCCTTATGCCCTAAGAAACTTTGAATTTTTGCATGTCTGCTGAACAGAAGAATTCTCCTCTCTTTATCCACACTTTACAGAATTTCTGTCAACCTAGTTCTTTAAAATGCATAAATACATATTTGAATTACTAGAGCTGCTGAATACTTGTAATCCCTAATGCAGATTTTCATCGTCATTTAAACATCAGAATTTAAAAGTATACTTGATTTTTAATTCCTTGCTATGTGCAACATCATGTTCTGCTTATTATTTGTTAAATGAACGGCACATTATTTATGTTATTCCAAAAGAGAATTATACAGTTTCGCTTTTGTAAATCCTCTATCCAGGATGCATTGCCTTATTATTTTCCAAGTGTTCGTCATGCTTACTGCATGGATACTTGTCCTCAAGTCAAATATTCCAACAATGGTGCTTCATTTACCTCAAAGGCTTAAAAAGCAATAAAATCATTGTGTAAGGTGGCAGCTGGACAAGCAGGTGTTTAAAATACAGTTAAAAGAAAAGCAAAGGTAACTGAGTGCTAGACGTGATAGCACAACCCCAAGAATTCTGCTACTTGGATTTTCTACTACTGGCTAAACCATGGTGCAGTGCTACTACAAGTCTTACATATTTAAAAAAAAAAAAAGTCAAGGAAATGAGAGGTTTTCTACTTCATAAGATCATCTAGTCATCTTTACAGTCTCCCTTGGATTTCCAGCTGTGGATGATGCAGAAATTTCAGCTGTAATGTATCACAGAAAGCTGTCGATAGTAAAACCTGGAACGGAATTTGGTTTAACCAAAGGACAAGATCCTTAGCTGGAGCAGAAGGGTATTCCTCTGCTGACTTCAGTAGAACCATGCTGATTCAGCCTCACTGATGGACAGGGAAGATGAGCTGTTATAGTACTTTCACCTACTCACTAGTCAGTATAATAATCTGTAGTTTTCAGAACTAGACATTAACCCATCCAATTTAAGTCAAAATAGGTGTTAGGTGGAGAAAACTGAGGAATCATCACAGAAGTCCACGTTAAGTGCTCACCTACATTAACATCATTATTACCTTCACACTTTCAAGATAGGTTTATTCAAACAAGTCAAAGTCAAGTGAACCGTTCCTATAAACACAGAAGGGAAGCAGTGCTTTATGCATGCTAACTATATCCCAAAAGACAAAAAACTACACGGGAACAGCCCCCCTAAAAGTAGCTCTCAGGTTAATCTGTTTATTTAGTAACTAGAGGTATTATTCAAAACACCATGAAAAGCTTTCAACAGTTTTCCTGAAGATCCACAAATCTGGGGTCTCGAACTCAGCAGAGAAACAAAGCTGAAGATACTATTAGTCCTGTGGGTGACTCTTCTGGATCTGCTTGTGCCTTTCTACAGATTATGAGAGAGGATGAGATAGAGCAGTTTCTTAAGTAACAAGAACAGACCTAAACTGCCAATGCTAAGGGTTGCATCACATATTCTCTTCTGCTCTAGAAGAAACAAATCCTTTCAATATCTGTTGAAATCTCAGCATTCATTTGTAAAGTAGATTATCAATAAATAGGAAATTTTTAAAACTGATAGCAGATAGAAGTTTCTGTACTGGAGACAGTGCAGGAGCATAAAGCTTTCTTTATTAGTCATGATATATACATCTAACATGTATGCCCCATGGTAAACATGCCAGACATCAGGGCACCCCACGCTATACCAAAATGCATAGTTAACTATAGTGTCTACTTCTCTACTAATTCTACTTCTACGTTTGCAAACACTGTTGTGTTTGCTCAGATGTTTCTACTAGATTAACACCACCACAGCAGAAAAAAAATAGCTACATGTTTCACTTTGAAAGACAAAGCATGATAAAGTAGGAAAATTTGTTTTATGTATTAAATATCTGTTTTCTTTCCAGCATTAACTGTTAACTAAGCAATTATCAAGCCAATTTCTAAAAATCATCCCTGCTGTCTTAAGAAATCCTTACATTTCTCCTTCTTATTTAAAACAAAAACAAATAAAAATATCTAAACTGTTCCAATCCCCATTTAGACCAGTTGTTATGCATTACCGAAATTCCTTGAGGAAGTGCAACTTTTACAAATTTGGACAGCTTGTTTCATTTCCCTAAGCTATTTCTTTATAATATCTTTGCCTAAAGGGCGGGGGGAGGGGGGGGGAGGGGGAGGGCACCCCAGCAGAATCTAAATAAAGGTGTTTGTATGGACAAAAAAAGAAATGGCGTCTGTTTAAAATTGACCTTTTATTACTAGACGTTTTAGTTCATTCAACGGACCAAATTTACAATGCCAGGGCTGCACATCCCATTGTGCGTAGCATGTGCTATAGCGTAGCCCTCAGCTAATCAGAGGACCTCGGTTTTCTGGGAAGTTTTTTGGAATAGCAAAACTCTTCCAGTCTTCCTGTTGCCAGAGTCCAGGCAGCGCTGCCTGCAGTAGCCCCTCCCAAGGCCAAGAGCTCCGTCAGAGGAAAGCTTGAGAATTATTCCCATTGCAGCAGAATCAAACCCAGCCATCCTTTTTAGGCCACCTTGAGGCTTCTCTAACAGATAAAGACTCTGAGACCAAATAAGAACTAAATTAAATGAGAACTCTCTTTATCCTGTTTCAGGTTGCATAAGAGCAAATTCACTTCGGAAAGAGTATTTTCAGAGTCTAGAAGACAACTGTAAGTCGTGTCTGGATCACTGTTGGTACGGGTCCCTCAAGCTGTTCCTGGATGGAGTCACTCCAAGAAGGTTCAGCACTGCCTCCTCCATGAACGATAGTCACAAACTAGCGTGCGTCTCTGTTCTTATGTTACTCACGTCCCACAGCCAGAAAAGAAACTGTATTTTGTAGATATTTTTTCTTATATCCTGCACTTTCACCATGTGAAAAGACCCTGAACATGCTGGAACTTCCAAACCTGTTTTAGTTCATTTTCCTCCATAACGGTTTCTCTTGTGCTCCAATATCCCATTACCTCTGATTATGTGATCTGGGCCATCATTCACATTTGAACTAAAGAAAACCGATGACCAAAGCGTGATATGTCAAGCTGCCACAAAGGATTGTGCATTTGAAGTAAAACTCTCGAAGTGATTATTATGCAAACCTTCTGCAAATTTTCATACATTTACCATCAAAACACAGAGATCAGCACCTTATGGACAAGATCAAACAACCGATAACAAAACTGGTAACAACTGATAACAAAAGCACAATGAATTTCTATCTAACGTGTGGTGGTATTTCATTTGCAAAATGCTTACACGATGAAGAAGAAAAAAAAAAAATGGTCTCACATCTGTCTGCAGATATTTGCGTGTGAAATGATGATATCACCTTGCGTAACATTTCTTGTAACAGCTCTGTGTTCTCCATGCTTACACACACGTACTTCATAATACATTCTAGATGCTTCCAAGAGCATTAAAGGCTGTTTATGATCCCCCTGCTAAAAATGACAGTCACAGGATGCTAAGAGTGAAAAAACTTTAAACAAGATTAGATCAGACAGGATGAGATCTTTTGCCCTCTCACTCTGCACATTTCGGAGTATGCAGCAACTATGGAAATAAGCCAAAATAAGAGCATGTACAACTCAAATTGGATATAATTTCTCATTGAAGACTACACATTTCAAACAAGGTCAAAAACACTCAAGCTGGCTTCCAAGACCTTTTTAAAATCTCCTTTAACTTCTAGATGACATACCGAAAATATGAAAAATGGCAAAAAACATCTTCCAGGTTTGGTACATGAAGTACTTGCAGCAATACTTCAAAAAACTCAGTGATTTTTTGCATTCACTTTTAGTCGCTTTTAAGGTTTCAATTTTTAGTTTATGTATTCCAGATATACCAGTCCAGTGTTTTGAAGAACCTAAAAATAAACTCTCAAAATGTGAGTCAGAACAATAAAAAAAGAAATATAAAATCCCTGGTCAATTTGAAGAACATTGACCTGGTAGAGCTGGAAAACTTACATTTGCAGAAAGAAAAAATGGTGCAGAGGGTAACAGACTCCAAGTCTGTTATTTCAGTGTGGGTGGGGAGAGAGATAGAGGACAAGCG
Organism: Chionis minor; assembly: GCA_013398295.1. Classification (NCBI taxonomy): domain Eukaryota; kingdom Metazoa; phylum Chordata; class Aves; order Charadriiformes; family Chionidae; genus Chionis; species Chionis minor. The sequence continues at coordinate 425,572 of VZSF01003775.1, forward strand.
TTGCTGCATAGATTCTACAACTGATCTTCATCATGTTTTTAACATATGGCATGGATGCACAAAGCTCCAAATGAGGAGCATTTTTGGATGGAGCTTTTTTTAAAAATCACAAGAATAAACAAGTAAAATAGAGTACTAGGAGTGTCTCTACAGAGGGAACACCATATAAAAACGCTTTGCTCCCCCTTATCAGAGAAAAGTATCTTCCACTTTCTCTCCAAACCCAGTAAAAAAACGGTCAGAGAGCATATTCCAATTGTTGGTTTTGGCGAGAAGACGTTAACAGGATTACTCCCAAACTGCCCAGATTTCACAACTATAGTGGCTAGCGATATTTTTGTATTCTCCTGCCTTTTTGCCAATAATTCACCTATCATTTGAGTTTCCAGGCTGCATCTGAAATGTGTATTAGGATGAGATCTGGACATGTATCAGCTATTCCTCTGCATACTTATTTTCACAGAAAATAAAACTGGGTATGTAGCCCAGACAGAAATTGCAGCATGTACCAGTAAGTACCCATGGAACAGATCCCAGATATACAGATAGATCAGTAAATTTACTAGGATTTTTTTTTTTTTACTTTATCTTTTATCACAACTTTCATAAGACAACTCTAAACACCGAATATACACTTGTGCGTTAAAGTTTTAACAGTAGAAAGACTATCTTATCTCCTATACTTCCTTTTTTTGGCACTATTTCAGATACAGAGATGACTGCTGGCTCAGAGGAAAGTGACCTCTCTTTTTCAGGGAATTGGAAATAAAAGAGCTAAAGTTACTATATTTACTTTTTGTCTCATACTTTCAGCATTACAGAGAAAACCTCTAAAAAGAACAGAGGAGGAAAACCCCTTAAGGATTATTTTTCTCCTCTTTTCGCCTAATTTCTCAGTAATTTTCTAAAATTCTGCATGTCTCTCCTTTGCCAACATTTCTTGCTCTTCAAAAAGAGAAGTCCTACGTGATCACATCTTTCTTACAGACAGCAAATGACAGCAAGTGGCATATAGATTTTTGAAGTGCAAGTGGCTCAGAAAAGAAGAAAGTTTTTGCACACAAATCAAAGAGAACTGATTTTTGCTTTCCCAAGAGTGTCCTAAAGTCTAATATTTTCAAACTGGTACCTCCTAAAAAGTAAAATTTTAACAATAAAGATTTTGACATAATTACTCTTGAAGCTTTCAAAGCTCTGTCAGCTCAGTCTACTCAGTCAGCTTTACACTGACTATGAGGAGGCTTGATGAACAGCACAGCTCTACGTGTATTTTATTTGGTAATGCCTTAGGTTCTAGTTATCCCAAATCTAACTGCATCTTCATCTTATAATCTCTTGTTCTGCTCATCAGTATGACTGTTACATATGCCAATCTCTAATTGTTTAAGGAGAAGCTTAAAAAAAGAAAGAAAAAAACAAAATAGAAGAAACAGTTAATGGTAGAGATTTTGAGGGACGTGGTGCCAACTTGCACTCTTTATGTGTTTGTGAAAAGACTAAGCTCTTCCCTGAAATAGAGCGACTTCTATGGAGAAAGTTTTAATCCTCAAAGCGGTACTTTATAGCAAATAAACTTTGCTATTATCTGCTGAAGCATGGAGAATTTTGAACTGTATTTTACAAGTGATTGTACTGGAATTGTTTTCCAGTGTCTAAGCACGTATACGTAACTGCTTTTTCAAGTAACCTGAGAATCTGTTCCCATGTTTTCTTCGTTTTGAATTCTAACGAGAGTGCTGCATTTGGTTGTCAGTGCCTTTAAATAGTAAGCAAATAGTATGGCTCTGCAATGTACCTTTCTAGTAAGAAGAAAAAAAAAAAAAGCCAGCAATTATCACTGTATGGTACCCTGTGTATCAGTGTGCACTCCAGTATAAAAAGTGCCTATTATCTGTACTGTTACAGACTGCAAAATGTGCACCTTTAAGGCAGCATAGCAATTTTTCAATGATGGTGCTTCTTTAAATAACTGTGTTAGAGGAATGAGCATTAAACAACTTTTAATGGCTGTGTCTACAGAAGACTTTGTGGCACTAAGCCACAGATCTTTCTCATCTGAAATTTATATTTAGATCCATAATTTCTTTTATCTGTATACCAATTTCTCATTGTTACAGAACATATGCTCTTCCTCAGAATAACTTGCTATTTTTGTACTATTACTCAGCCACATACTTCCACAAAGCTGCAAGTGTTACTTCAGATAAACTTAGCAGCTTTTTGGCTAGTTTCCATGTTCCTTTAATGACAGAAAAAAGACTACCAAGAGAAGTATGCTCCTGTACCCCCTCCACCAAACCTGAGTTTGCTCTAAGTGAGGGTAACAAAACCAGTTGTTTATCGGTCCCCAGTCAACTGGTGGGGATGTAGGGGAGGAAAAAGAACAAGTTCTTGCACATTTCCCCTCTTGTAGAAGTCCTTCAGACAGGAACAGTTACCATACTCTCTCTTAGTAATCCTGATGACTTTTTCTCCTATTGTGAGTGTTTCTGAATGGAAAATAGTAGCAGTCCAAATTGTGAGATATCTCATTAAAAGGGTAGATGAAAGAGAATATTAAAGATCCACATGATTTAACAAAATTGTTCACAAATCTGATAAACACCTTTCTAAATCTTTGACTTGATACATTCAGCTACAGCAACACACAATTTCAAATATTTTAGATAAAATTACCTCACTAATTGCTATTCAGATGTTAGACGATCTTTGAATTTAATAGCCATACTACATGCTACTTCTTCCACAACACTTTTGCATCAGCTGCCAACATTAGCACACCCATGAAATTTCTCCCCCCAGTCACATATGTGACTGTGTAAGACATATATTTCAGCAATAAAAAGACTTATTTTATCTCTAAAAGGAATTTATTAGTCATAGAAATTTGGGCTTTTTGCTATGTATTTTTTAAAATAGATACCCCACACCTTTCATATAGAAATAAAATACTTCAGTATTCCTCAAAAGGAAGTAGCAGCTTGTTTCCTACAGGGTTTGAAAAACAAATTGACAGTCTCCCTCTCCATTTTCATCATCAAATTTGTACAAATATGGAAAAAAATAGGAATTTAGCGTGACACAATACTACTAGCTAAAATATGTTTGTCTTTTAAGTATGCATACATTTCTTACCAACTATATGCTTTCTCTTATGTCTTATGTAACTACTTTAGAGCGCATCATGTGGTGTTTAATCATATAAAGAACACATCCTCATGCAAAAAATCTCATTTGTTCTGTCACATCATTTGTACATATTCTATGCAGTATCACTAAAGTCTTTAGAACCAGAAACTTTATTTATATGCCCATGTAGTAAGTCTCTTATCTAAAAATATATATATATATTCTATAACTTAAACTAATTTTAACCCAAGTAATTTATTGAATCCTGATTTTATAATGTTAGGCCTACAAAGGCCTTGCTAAATTTAGTCACTTTGGGCCACTGACCTTCCTCCATGGCTCCTCCCTCAGGAAGCTATTAAATCTCTGTCCTGATAGATCTTCAATGTGTTTTGAAGAACTAGCAGTTAAATAACCAGAAAGTTTCCATTTGTTTGGGGATGTTCTGAGAGGAAACATACTGCTTTCAAGAACTGCTTGAAGCTATAGCAGAAGTTTTGGACACAAGAATTCTGAAAATCGGTTGCAAATGAAGTTGCTTCATCACCCAGTGATTGTCTCATACGCTGGCTGCACAGCTCCAGTCGAGTAGAGCCCTAGCTCGTTTAGCAGTTTCTGGAAATCTAGCTTGAATAAATAATTCACAAAATTTTCTGAACTTACATTCCCTTACATGCATCTTATAGCTTTTTAGTTTCAGTGGTTTTTTAAGCTATTTTCCATACAGTCCTCAGAGCTGACAGTTATTACCCTCCAAAAAGTTATCCTAAGCTGTTTGTGATCATACCTAAAGCTTCCAGGACACAAATGAGTTGCAAGAGAAGCAACCTCCAGCTGGAGAGCACTGAAAGAACTGAGAAGGGGAATACACCTTCACCTGCTCCAGGCAGAACCAAGAGAAGGTCTGACCAGTTCACGGTGTTAGCCCCACATTTAGCTAAAAGAAATGTAACTTTCCTTTTATAAATTTATTTCTATTAGCATTGCCCTATCAACATTAACTATCCCGTAAGCTGCTCTTGCAGAGTATTTCATATTTGTTACACAGCTCCTACCAAGGACCATTCCACGTTACTCAGCAGGATGCAAAAAACTCTGAGGAGGAAGTTGAGGCAGGGTTCACTGAGAAGCAGGGAGGGGACATCAGTAACGTCCTGACCTTTTGTTTTCACTTTTCCATATTCTATTGCATTCCATGTGCTACTGGTAAGTAAATTACTCGGCTTATTTAAAACTAGCCGAACAAAAGCAAAAAGTGTAATTGCCATGCTGGTTTAGTCATTAGAAATCCACCCCCTCTTAACCAAGCCATCCCCATAGTTTTATCTGCTTGGGAGTCAACTAATTGCTTCACAGCACAGCAGGGCCACTATCACTTCATCATTATCATTAACCCACCTGCAGCCACACAGACATGGCTGATGGGGAGTATTCTTTGTGCCTCTGTACCACTCTATCTTATGCTGGGAAATTAACATGTTCTCTTTTCACAAAAGCGTAATATAATCACAAAGTGCAAACTAAAGACTACACAAGATGTTTCTGCTGCGACAGTACTGTTGGCTAGCAGAATCGTTCTTTTCAATATTAGACATTAATGGCTAGTTAAGAAAAATTTCTTTAACTGTAGGGTCTTTGCTGGTTATACTCTGACAAGAAATAATTTACCAGCCAAAATGGAACTCCAACAAAAACACAATTAGCAGCAAGACAAAAGCGTGATGTTTGTCTGCATGTACATGAATGATCTTGCAGCCTGAAACGGGTCCAACTGTACATTAATAAATAAGAGAAGAAAAAGTAATAGGGAAAACAATTGAGCAATCTGACCTCTGTACACATCAGACATGCTTGAATCAAAGCTCAGTTTGAATTTAGTGGATTCAATTAAAAAAATTCAAAACATAATCAACAGAAATTCTGGACTGTAATTTTAGACTGCATGTTGTTTAAAGATTTCCTGGTCCACAGTTTGAAAGAGCTTACATTCAGTTAGTGAAACTATTCAAAAGTAATACAGCTGTGAATCTAAGAGAGCCTTCAAATTCCTCAATACTAATTTTTCAGTTTCTCTCCATTAAGTGATGCTGAGCTTGGATTACAATGTTTTCCTTTTTAAACAGAAATGAACTACGAAATCCCTGAATTTAAGAATCAGGAAGTCAACAGAGACAACATGTGAGAACTTGAAATGATTGTTAGATTAAGACCGATATCTTGTCTCCATTAATACTCACAAGCAGATGTCCAAGAAAAGTAAGAATTGGACATAGATGATAGTCCCCTGAAATCTCTTCCAGACTCCAAACTCTTTCCACTGAAGAAATTTTCTGAGGAAGGTACGATCACTGTATACTAAGAAACCTTCATGCATTTCTCCCCATGTACTTGTCCAGAATCCCCTTAAACCCAGATTTAAAAAAAAAAATATAAAAAATCACACCAACAATATCCTCAGTAAGGCTTTCACCACAGTTGCTAGGAAGAAGAAATCTTTGTTTTGAACTTATCTCCTACTAACTTTATCTGATACCCTTTAGTTTTTCCAGAAAAGACAGAAAACAATTAATTCATATCAACTTTTTCCCATGCTATTTATGATTTTGCAGACTTCTGCCAAGTCCTACTAAGTTCTCCCTGATAGAGAAGCTCTTCCACCCCACATCAGCCTTGCCCTACGTAAATTCTTCCAATTTTTACTAAATAATCTCTGAGATTTCAGAATTCTTTCTGAAAGAAACAAAGCCACACACTGTACCAAAGTGTAGGAAAGCCTTAAATTTATATACTGCCATAATAATGTCTTCAGGGTTTTGGCTTTCATTTCTTTCCTAATAATTCTGCACACTTAACTAACTATAGTGAGTGCTACCCATTAGGTATTTGCATGGGAATATTAACACCTCAAGATCTCACTCCTCAGTGATTGTAATATTTCTGGAGCCCAGCACATGCTATGTGAAGTTATGATTGCTGTTTCTCATGGGCATCATTTCACATCTACCTGTGCTGAATTTTATTTGCCACTTTATTGCTCAAAGTCAAAAGACACTTGTCCAATTCTTTACAGCTGTCTCTCATCCTCACTAAACAGCTTAGTATTACCAGCAAATTTTCCTACCCTACAGCTCATTCCCTTCCAAGGTTAACTATAAAATTCCGAGCAGCACAGGTCCCAGCAGAGCTCCCTGCAGGACTCCCCTTCTGACCTTCAACATCTACTACAGCTGACCGTTTATTTCTGCCTATTTCCTACCTTTACCCACTTTCCCTACCCATCTCACATACAATTTTCCCTCCTACACCGCTTCAGGCCTAGTTTCTTTAAAAACCTTCACTGTTGTCTTTCACAAAGGCCTCTTGAAAATCCAAACAGACCATGGTGCCCAAACTACTCTCTTCCACGTGACTGTTGAACCCCTCAAAAGGGATTAAGCTTTTATTAAGGTCATGTCATTTTACCCCTGAGAATATCTTTTTTAGCTAGGTGTCCTCTATTCTGCTCTTCATTACAGGCCCTGCCGACTTGACTAGTAGAGGGAGGATTTTTTCCTGCTTTTTCCTGTTTCCATGGGGTCTATTTCTGCACTGAACTGAAGCTGCATCGTTCTGTTGGCAAACAACATGGCTATGCTTACATGTGCCAGTCAAAAACCTGACGTCTGCCACCTGAAATTTTCATTTGGACAACACCATACTGCAAAACACCTCCAGAGTTAACTAATTCCATGCATTTGAATTCTCAAAAAATAAAATAATTTTAAAAAAAACACCCAAACCCCCCTGCTATTTGAATATCTGAATTCAACTTAAATGTCTGAGACTGCACTCTCCTGGTTTACTATATTCCCATTGAATTTGTTTCCAGCTCTGCCAGAGCTTCAAAATTCAGAAAATTCAAACAAACATTCAGATTCTTATAAAGCATTACTTCAGACTCATTGAATTTAAGTAAACTTAGACCTACTATGAAAAGGAACCATTCTTTGGAGAAGAACCTTATATAGTTACTGGTCTAAAATACGTGCTGTTCAATTCCCGTGTCACATTGTTGTGACTGTATCTCTTATACGGTAAAAAAAATCCACCAAACCCAGCATACATTACATTACTTGCATATATTTTAAAAGAACATATACTTTAAAAGAAATGCTTCAGGAAATTAATAGTGCTTATTAAGGAAAGCATCTTTCTCACAATCCTACATTCACATTGAAATAACCCAAGAATTTGTCAATCACAAACTATTCAGCAGATACCAGAAAGATAGTTTGAAATGCAAAGAAGCATTAGGAGTTTGAATGACAGATTTATTGGTAAAATGTGAATATCTTTATTTTAAGTGCCTATTTCTACATCACAAACCAGATTTAGTTTTCCAGCTACAAGAAAACTGACTTTTTAAAATTCATATTCGGCCTACTGTTATATAACCCTGGTCAATATAGTTAAGTCCTGCAAGTCTTGCATTTTTTGATAAAGAAGTTCTTTTATCAATAAAAATAAAGTATGCTAGTGAACCAAAATCCAGAATTTTGAGCTTTGATTAGAAATATTATTAAATTCATAGACATTACTAAGTAATTTTATCTCTTCAAGCATCCAGGAGACATGCTGAATGCATGTATAAGTAGTATTTGCATTTCTTTTACCTTTAAATTGTTAGCTTTTCCAGTAGATTAGAATATAAGTATGCAAGAATTGAAAGACTGGGGGGGGGGGGGGAAAAAAAAAAAAAAAAAAAAAAAAAAAANAAATTATTTTAATTTATTCAGGATAGAAATGCAAATAAATCATTTGAACACATACTGGGCACAGAAGATTACAGTAAGACTTCAATATAATTATTATAACATGGGATGGAATGAAGTATTAGTGTGGCAGCTTGGAAAAGAGTCCTTCCAAGGATAGAGCCATCAGATAAGCACTAACAGGGCTCGCGCCACCTTTCAATCAATGAGTAGCAACAACAATTTTCAAACTAATGTCACAAAACCCAGCAAAATAATACAACTTTTTCATCAAAAAGCCCAATATAAAACAACATAGGTTAGTTTAAAAAATATGTATTTTTTTTAATGTAAGAGGGATGAGAGCAGCTATTATGTCTTACTGTTGAGGTTGAGAAGGCCTCGTGTTGAGTACAACTGCCTGATCTCTCTCTCTCACTCCTCTTTCTCCTTTCCACTAATGATAATTTATGTAAATATAGGAAAGAGATTTATCAGATGCATCAAGCATTTTACTTCTTCCTGGGACAAAGAGCAACAACAAATATTTATTCACATGTTAACTTTATATACATATATGGAGGTGGAAGAACACACTTATAATCAGATATATCACTAAAAACATTGCAGAACACATACACAATGAATGTGTTCACACAGACCATTACGGTTACTGAAATTCCCTAGATATCCACCAAAATAAAACTACTGAAAATTTAATTATTTAGCATGTATTAAAAAAGGACCGAGAAAAAGATGTCAATTTCCTCTTCCATTTCTGTTGTCATCATAATCCTGTGATTCTCAGAGGCAACCAAGAAACAGTCTGCACTACTTCTATTTTCTTTTCTGGCATTTTGTTACTCAAAATATTTAACACTATTAAAAAAGTATGGAGAAAATTATTTTTATATGCCTAAGAACTCAAGTTACATTAAAAATTTATTCCAATACTGATTACTTTGGATAATAATTAATAGCTATACATCCACCCTAATAAATATTAAAATTATTTCATCTACTGAACCTCACAGAGTCTTTTCTTCTTTTCCTTAGTATTAATTGATTGTAGTAAATGATATGGAAATCCCTCAGCAAACTCTCCCCTAAGATCAACATCCTTTCAAATACAAAAAGGGACATGTATCACTTTAGAGGTTATGGGGAAGGCTAGGAAAAAGCAACCAGATAGCAGTACACTTCAAAAGATACACTGCACAGGAGGGAATACATTACCAAATAGTATAAAATTTCACCTCTTTTATAAGAGCTATCCTGAGACCAACTCATTTAATCTGGCTTCTGGTCACTAACAATGAACAGATGTAACGGGTCGTCTCCCTTACAAATACTGACATACTTTAAATCAGAAAAGCATGCCAAAGAACATCGTATCTGATTTTTACCTTCTTCTAAAGCAAAAGGGCTTAAATTTGAGTCATGTTTACTCTAAAATGAAGTATGACTGGGTGTGACAAGACAGTACTCTTAAAAGGCTTAATGTGGCAGTCATCATGAAAGGAACCTAAGGGAACATGTTAAAATTCTATCATGACATTCTTCTGCTTGTACAATAAACCAGCCCAAATTTGACAAGAGAAAGCAGGTCTGTACAGAACGTAAATCCGTACCTGATGAAATTTTCAGGAAGAGATTAAAATTCAAATTTACTATTCCATCAATGGTAGATCTGACGAGAGAGATACACTTCTCCTGACCATTTCCAGGGATCTATTGTTCCCCCAACCACCACTAGACACTTCCACTCGCTCAGTTGTTCTGGCTCACCCTGCCTCTTCACGGTCATTGAAACGATCAGGGTTTTGGAAACTGTTTGACAGATGTGTTGGCTTTTGTCAAACACAAACAAACCAATCCAACATATCTCATAATTCTAGTTTAAAAATACAGCCACCTGGAAAACTAAATATACCTGAGGGGGGACAACTTCCAACAGGGGAAGATCCTTCTGCCGCATCCTCTTCTTTTGGATCTTCTTCTACCACATCTGCTACCAAAAGGAACAGTAACATGGAAGAGCTGCAATGCCTACACTTTCAAGACATGAATGGCACGAACTACGCAAGCTGACATTCAGGAAGGGGGTGGTTGGTATACAAGGTCTGATAGCGATTTTCAAATAGATTAACTTGAAGAGAGGTTACAAAACTGCTCTGTGGTCAGCTACACAGGTAGGGGAAAAACAAAAGGAACCAGCTCTTCAGTGTTTCACAAAGGTCATGGTTGCAGTCTAAGTCACAAAGATACATCTCCAAGGAAAATGCAGATCGCTTTAAAGGAACTGGAAAATAATGGTCAGTAAAAGCACATATGGGAGGACTGTGCAATTCCAACGAGGCCCTTTTTGTGAAATTGAAAAGCATGAGCCAGATCTCACATAGTCACAATGAAACAAGCACCTCAGGCAAACCCAAATATTCCCAGTATTCTGCCATGTCTATTCAGACAGTGAAAAACACTTTTTGGGGGGAGCACTTTGGCTTAACTTCCTGTTGCCAAAAGATGGAAAGACTTGGCAGCTCTTAATTGTACTTACAGGCTGTTCTACAATTTATTGAGATTATGAATTACAAATAATCAGTTCAAGTAGCTTCAGATGATTTTGCAGCAATGCTACAACAGAGTAATTTTACTAGTTTCAGTTCATATGGATTTCCTGAGACATGAGTAAGAGCCAAACTTGGGTGAGCAAATGGTTTTGCTTACAGTAAGAGAGAGAGTTTAAAACAACCAAAAAACCCAAGCAACCCAAACCCAAAACACCTATGTATAATAGCATTTTTAGAAATTTCATCTGAAATGAGGAAGAAATTCAGAGGAAAATCAAAATATATGAAAACAATCAAGATTTACTTTTAAAGAAGAGTGGTTAAAACCAGTTCAACTGTATTATGGATACTCATTCAGGATTAAATTAATTCCATGCAGCTTAGTTCACTTCCAAAATAAATTAATATAAATTAAATTAAGGAAACTAATTTTGAAAGCATTCTGAAAAAGGATTTAATGCAATTTAACTAATCCACTTCAACTCTAGTTTGTGCAGATTAATTTTTGGAGTGTTCTTCTGTAAACAAGCCTGAAGATCTTGAAAATTCTATAATACAGAAAAACCTGGATAGTTTGAAGAGTACACACTATAACGTATGTAAGGCCCTCTATAAAAAGCATTAGCCTTTTTTACAGCTTTCTCTTTTCTCCTGCTTAATTTTGTTTCAAAAGGGGGCATTTGCATTCAAATTATTGAATTTGTAATTTTTTTTCTTTAATACAACAATTTCTCTTTTATGGTGGTGGTGGTAGATGGGGGACAAGGATGTATACTTAGGCTAATTCTAAAAGTAATCACAGAGGGACATTTCAGCTAAGTCCAGAAACAGTCATAATAAACAAGCATTTCCGCATATGTGAATATTCATTTTTATGTAGGAAAGAAATTTAGCATTTTCCAGAACAACATATGTTTTTATTCTGAAAAACTAAGAAGTATTGCACTATGTGAAATCTGTGGTCATTTTGCTATTTTCAGTGTTTAACGTTTATCTATATAAATACATTCATAACGCAGTCTTAAACATTACCAAAAAAAATCATCTAATTTACTTCCATGTACAAATTCAAGCAGGTAGTAAAGTATTCTAAAATTATCCATCACTTACAGGACACACCAAGACAAGAGGCTGATCTAAACATGGAGGTCTACGGACATGACCAGACTGCTGGACACCTAAGGGTCAGCTCTCAGCTTCCAGCTCCCTTGATTCCATTGAAGTCATGTCTGAAAAACACTCACTTAAAAACACTAAGAAAGGGAGCAGCGTCTTCTAGCACAGCTTCCTGCTGAACGCACCTCAGCCAGCACCTGGACGCGACCAGTGCTAGGCCTGGACTTACACAAAAGCTAAACAGGTTTCAAACGACCGAGAACCAGTTGAATCAAAAGTTATTTCTGAATTGTAATGAAATTGAGTTCTTCCAGCAGAAGTGCACGCTAAAAGCTTTAGAATGAGAAGTTGTTTCTTGTGATGCCTTTGAAGTGAAACAGATAACTTCATGTGGCATTTGAGAAGGAAGTTCCTTGAATTTTTAAAAGTTAGAGTACAATCACTAAATTCAGAAGTCAACTATTTGCTCTAAATCTGGTCAAAATCATCCCTTCTTGTTCTTCCTTCCCTTAAAAGTAACCAGCTCCTGTCACACAAATAGTTTACTGCAGGTCTCCTTACTGTTACAGCATACTTCCTTGCTTGTACTCATTCAGATCTGCTGAACAGCACAATCACCATAAAGCTAATTCTATGTCTGATCTTAATTCCCCACCTGATAAAAGGAAAAGGAAGATAAGAGGCAGATATGCAATGCATTATTTCTCTCTTCTACCAGATTCTTAAGTAAAGGAAATGCTGAAATCTCAACCGAAGAGCTCAAGGGATCTCATTTCCCCTTCCTTTCTTGCTCTCCTGTTCAGGAGTGGGTCATAATCATCCTTCGGTAAATGGGCTGGGAACCATTTTTAGGTCACTGACAAAACATTTAAGTAAGAAAGCCTGGAGCAATCAAATAATCACAGAGCTTTTCCTACAGCTGGGATGATCTAAATCCAGACACTCATCAGTTTAAGACTGCATGTCATGTATACAGCTACTTAAAAATTCATCTGCACAGCTTTTATCACTTCTGCTGTCAAAAACCAGTAGATTCCTATAATTTGATTTCAACCTAAAACATCTTAGAACCTGACTACAAGTGTTACTATTTTAAGATCCTCTTGTAAATTGAACTTGCAATCATGTTCATGCAAGGACAGGTTTGCGAGTTCTTAAATCACTAGTTATTTCAGCCAGTGACCAAACAGACAAAACAGGTGCAATTTAAAAAAAAAATAAATAAACGCGTTTTCAAAGCACTTTTGAAAGTTATTTTCATACTGAAATGCTTCCAAAAAATCTTGTAACCTAAAACTCTGCTTGGCATCAATTAGTATAAAAAATTACAGGCCACAAAAAGACTGATTAATCTACTTCTGCAGTTCAAAAAAAAATAAATCTCATGACTCATGAGCATGACAGGTGCAAAAGAATTATGAGTTGAGGAGAGAATGCCACACTACCAATTTCAGACAGCTTTGCATTGTAGATACATGGAAATATAGGCATAGAAAAAAAAATTATCTTACCAACCCATCACTGAGCTAGTTCAGATAGCTAGCCTTCAGAGACAGGCTAGAATTTTTGTGCAGTTTCTCATAGTAAGCTTAAGTTTATAAGATGATGAGAATTTGCATGGTAGACACTGAAGTTGAGGAATTCTGGGAGACTGGATGAAGCAGAGAAAGAAAAAATCTTATTGAACATAAAGAAAATTTTATGGATAGAAAGGTATTTCACTCAGAAAATGTAGTTACTCATCTAATTAAAGCAAATAGTACTTAAGTTAAAAAGAAGCTAAAACTTCAATAGAAAATCAAGGTCTTAACTAAATCCAGTTATCCCAGAAAATGTAAACACTGATGGGAGAAGGATGTGGCGACTATTAATCATTCAATATGGCTGCTTCATGCCAGCTGTATGTACTTTGTATCATCTGTCTGCAAAGTAGGGACCTTAATCAATCCTGGTTATCAAAAGCCTTTCCTTAAACCAAGACTCATTTCTGGATCTTCTGCCCAACAGTCTTCATCTGACAGCATTGCTTGAAAAACTGATCACTGCTTTTTGCATTTGTACAGCTTGGCTTTTGTCAGGACAGTTCCTAAAAGGAGCTGCTTCCCCCAGGTTTTCATGTAATCGTAACACGAGTCTAGTTGGGCAAGTATGAGATGGAATAGCAATTGATACCCAAACAGCTAGAATGGTCTGGAGGCCAATTTCACACCATGCTCCCCCAGATGTGGATCAGGAGACCTTGTAAATAGAGTTAGGATGACACTGCAGGTTGAGATATTCACCTTCAAGCCCCTCAATCAAAGCAGATTTCCATGCCCCAGGTGGTTCCAAATCCGATCAAGTAGGGTTGAGGTTCAGTATCTTGCTTCCTAGACTAGTCCCTAAGACTCCTAAAGACGGTCTGAACACCGGTCCCCAACAGCAGGATGGTGAACAGTGGGAACTGCCAAGCCTCCGAACGGGCTTTGGTTTTAACACCATCAGTTAAGCCAGAGTGCTGCAAGGAATCCTTCCTGAAATCATATGGGCTGCTGTTTTGATGTGGACCTACCAGGTATCATTCTGACACACTTCCCATATTTTCTGTTGTGCTTCAGCCCTACAAACTTACTCCACACAAGTCCCACTGATCGCTATGCCATTAATTTCATTTAAATCATTCTTCCCTTGCTTTCACAGTGGGATTGTTCCCAGAGCCAGAGCCCTGCTGTACAAAGATGCATAGTCATAATCTGGTTCCTGTCGAATACAGCTGTGAGCAGTTATTGTGCGTGCCTTTTGGTATTATGTAACCTTCCTTTGGCTTACCCACGTAGAGAAATATTAAAATAAATTAACATTTTCCTGGTTCTCTAATTGGAAGTGTCTGCTCGAAACAAATATGTTTATCAAACAGTTTGACTGGGAAAATACATTACTGTAGCTGTAGTTACCCAAATTACATGCTGTCTAAAGCAAAAAGGGCAAAAGCCATCTGGCTCCATATAACTTACATTTTCTAGACAGCTTGCAGCTGGTTCTGATTAAGCAGCATCTCAGTACTCCCAGATATCTATTTTTAACTCTGCAAGTTTATTTTTAGGGCTCACACATCCAAGGCACATGGTGTTTACATTAATAAATGAACAACCGCCTACAGTTAAGAAAAGCTTTGTGCAATTCTTGTGGCACAGTCACTGTGCAACTTAGATGGATGGTTAAATAAAACATCATGTGCACTAATTAAAGAGACCTTGCCCACCTCCTGGCTCTTTACAGGATTGCAGAAGGCATCACTGGAGACCTCGAACAGTAGGAAGAAACTGGTAGACAACAGGATTATTTACTTCAGAAGTAACATTGGGTGGCATGTCCTAGGAAGAAAGTACACATCTCCTGGCCCAACCCCTCCCCAGAAAAGTCTTTTTTTTTCTCTCATATGGAATCTATAGATTGGCCAGAGAGCTTATCTCTGTATGTTATGCAGCCACATGTAGAAAGTAATGGAGATACTCTCCTTGCCATCTAAGAACATTAATGCTGAACCACAAAATGATGTAGAATTTACAATGAGTGAAAGCTGCTACTAAAGCCCTGAAACCATTAGAACAGTGCATGTTTTAAGTCCAGGAAGCATTAGCAGATGTATTTGCAGGGTTGTTTTTTTTTTTTAGAGAGAGACACACATACAGTGTTTTCACATGATTTTTGATTGTAAAATACCAGTGCATTCCTGTACCATCAAAGCATCCCTTTCACAATGATATTAAATATAAAAGTTAAACATAGTTACGCTAAAGCTAATCCATGCTACAATTTTAGAATACTACCCAATTTTGCATGGACTTGCAACCTATTCTATTGCATGGACTACTGTGCACTGTGCATGTAGCCTCCTCTGATCCCTTACTCTTCCAAACCAAAGCAGGCGGCTGCACCACCCAGCATGAGGTGGGGAAGGGAGCTGCTAGCGCTCTTAGAGAGGGTATGCTCCCAGAGTTTGATTCTGGATAAAGTTATATGGAAAGGAGTATTTACCCTGAAAGTAAAAGGTTTTTACTGCTTCCAGAAACACTTCCCAGAGATAAGAAAATTCAAAACGTAAGTGATCCAGGTATCCCTTTAACAAGCAATTAAGGGAATTTGTTCCGCCAGTCCACATCCACTGAGCTACCTCAGTAATACAACGCTTTGAAACTACTGGCAGCTAAATACCTTAGAATCCCATTAGCGGGAATCTTTTCAGCACCATGAAGTACTGACTAGCTGTAAAGCGTTAGCCAACTTTGAAACAAATCTCCATTTCAGCAGCTAGGCACGCAGAGCACCAGAGAAGCTGGTCCCAGTTCCCTTGTGACACTGAGGACCAGTGCCAAGCGGAAGGGAGGCTATTTCCCCAGGAAGTTCTTCTAAAAAATTTCTTTTCCTTACTCACACTTTAGACACTCTTATTCTCATATATTCTCATGCTTCTGGATACGTCTCTCCATACCTTTCTTGTGTCCTTGTTCCTTATTCTTTTAAGCAAAGTCCAGTGTCTACCTCTCCCCGACTCTGCAGCTTTTAAGGTCTCCACTCTACACCATTTTCCCTTCTCTATGTTGCTTCCAAGTCATCGTGTCAATGTCTGTCTTCCTAATTCTCCTCTACAGACAAATGCTGGTTTTGTTTCATTATTCAGTTAACTGGTTGGGGAATTTCTTACTTTAAATGAAAGAACTATACTATTAAATTGCCATGGACAGACAGATCTGCACCCCAAGTGTCTCCCTGCCAGAGAAATTAATGGTGCCTCCACAAGTCTCCACAGATACTCCTAATCAGCTAATTGAAATCAAAACTTTATTTGTGATCTATCACAGATTCCTTGGATGGTAATGGATTAAGAAGTGCTCACAGGAGCACCTGGCATGTTTGGTGAGGGAGGGCAAGTAGACCCCTCAAGTGCATCCAAAGACACTGCATGGAAGGCACGTCCTAATATACCAGTTTGGAAAGGTAAAACATGGAGGAAGTCACAGAAATGACACAGGGGAAAGGTGATGTAGTATCTCATATGGAAGCACCATGTTTTGAGTTCCTCTCTTGTCTTCTACTCTTTTTGGAAAGCTGAACAGAAAAGACAAAGCACTCAGTGGCTATTTCAGTATTTTCCCATCTTAGCTTACGCTTACTTGTAAATTCCACAGAAAAACGTCTAGGGCAACTGCTGAATGTTTTGATACAGGAAAAGGATATTCATTAGGATCTGAGGCACCTTTTGAGCAATGTAAGAGTGCTCTCTGCATCCACAGCAACTACTGAAAGCTGAGTTTGGGACATCTGAATGAGCTGTATTCACTTTAAGTCACTAAAGATACACTTCAAGGCTAGAGGAACAGCTATAAGCACCTTAGGGGAAGCTGTGAAAGACAGCTGATGTCTGTTTTCTTCCTGCAGCTTAAAGTGTGTGCATTGTGCACTGGCCTTTATTGCAGGGTACTGCCTCAAAATAGTACTGTCTCAAAATAAAGAGTAGCTGTATTTCTCATCCTGGTTTATGCCTTTTTTTTTTTTCTTCTTTGCCTTTTTGCCTTTTTTTTTTTTTTTTAAACAGGGGTTCTGCTATGCTTCTTCCTATTAATTAGCTTCTCTTGAAATACAGTGCTGGCATCGCTACTGAGACCAACTCCCTCTACCCTGAAGAGGGAGATCTGGTTAAATGCAGACAGCATATGGGCTGCCTGTTCTACAAGACAAAGGATCACTAATGCCGACCATTTCCTGAAATGGTCAACATATCTATTTCCCCCACCTCTGATCAGCAAGCCACGCGACTCACGCAACAACTCACAGGTCTCCATATTTACGGACAATACCTTTTTCCCCTCTATCACACCCCATGCCCATTGTGAACTTCCCACTCATGCCAGATCATTCTCCATTACCCAATGGAGGGAGAATCAAAAATACAGACAATATGAAACTTCTACAAATGGATGATACAGACGTTCAGTTTTGAAAAACCTGTAAACTCATTTCTGCAGAGCAGAATGCAGCCTTAAACAGCAGTACACAGAAGCAGCCATGTGCAAGCAGCTGTCATCCACATCACCCATGTCATGGCAATGTCTTACAGCCAAGTATTGAGGGGCACAGAACCAATATGGTTAATCCATAACCCAGACACTTGAGAGTGACTATGTCTGCAAATTGAGAGTTATTAAGCAATGAGACAGTAATGAACAATAATTACTTGCATAATTTTAATTTTATACAACAGAAATTTACCTGTCACTTCCAGGTGGCACCATAAGAATCTAAAAGAAAACTGAAAACATTAAGAGGTTTAAAAGGGCCACCTATGAGAAAAGGTTAAAGAAATGTTTTTTTACAATCTAGTAAAGAGAAGACTGGAAAGAAACACCAGCAAACGCTATGCTAGGAGAAAAACATCAAACAAAAGAGGGAGGAAAAGAGCATAGCAGCAGTCACTAGTTGTTCTTGTCATTGGATCAAACAGCCATTAACTGCAATTTCTAACAAAGGAAACTTTGGGTAGGAATTCAGAAATACTAAAATAGTTTAGTGCTTTGTTTTGGCAGAAAATGCCAAAGCATTAAACCAAAAACTTTAAACCCAAAATATCCCATGTTTAATGAATGGGAGTTTTGTCAAACCGTCTCAGGTCACCTTCCGTTCAGCCTGAATTCCCAGGCAGAGGCCAACACCTGTAGGAGAGGCAACTCTGAAACAGACATTGAGGTTGACAACACCAACACCACACATCATAGCCTCAAGAACTACAGTCCTCACCAAAATTAGGCATTACCCTAGGACCCCTGACACCTGCTCAGCTTTTTCATAACTAAGACAATACATGGGGGTCGAGGGGGGGAACCGAGAG
Organism: Chionis minor; assembly: GCA_013398295.1. Classification (NCBI taxonomy): domain Eukaryota; kingdom Metazoa; phylum Chordata; class Aves; order Charadriiformes; family Chionidae; genus Chionis; species Chionis minor. The sequence goes on from VZSF01003775.1 coordinate 443,982, forward strand.
GGAAAAAAAGCATTACCTAGGGATTATATGATTTCAAAATCCTCCCCCACAGTGAGCAACAGTCCAAAATATGATCTTTTGTGTTACTCTGTTTCAGACCATGTTAATCCTTTGAACAAAATTCTCAGAGTTTACAAATCTTGCATATCTAAACTGCAGTGTTAAACAGAAATAGATATAAGTGGTAGAAATATAATTAATAGGAACCATATGTTTCGAAGTGTAATCACACATGGAAACAGGTCATCAAGGGGGATGGTGAAACTTACTGTACTGTTAGTTTTTAAGACAGGCATTTATCTAGCCTTCTTAGAGATTATAAGGGGTTTTTTAAGTATGCCCTGAGGCAGATTCAAACCATGAGTTTTGTTGGTTCACCAGAACTTGGATCCACCCCACAACGTGCACATCATTGCCTGAAATAAAGTCTGCCCCTGTCCCCCAAATTAAATCATACCTTGAGGTCCTTTTAGGCCTTCATTTGCTAAATGCTACAGAGCAGTACTTAATTTCTAGTTTAAGATATTGCACACACTGTAAGATTCCAGACTTTGTAATGAAGTTTCTTAATTGTCACTAGCTTCAAAATTAAGGTGCAACAAAATAGTCCCGCTTTTACCTAATCTGCTAATTACCTGTTATAAGTGTTATAATTATCACTGCAGAAACACGTATTCTGCAGAAACACTTCTGGGCTGCTAGAGACAAAATTAAGAGGCGGTGTGGGGGTGGGAAAAAATTAAGAGTTGGCAAACACACCTTTTTTAGGGTACTCAATATTATCAACATTCATGCAGCTGATCTAATGAATCAACTAAAGTAAAGTTTTTGTTCGTGGTGTCTAACTTTCTGTATAATGTAACATTTTAGAACAGATTGTCACAAAAAAATGTAAATTCGCATAGTAAAATACTAATTGCATGATCTGTCAACAAAGCATATTTCACTTCTGACTGCTTTGTGTTGCATGTATCTTAATGAATATGAAAGAATATCTGGCAGTCAGATGCTGAAATATCACTGAAAAGTGGTATACTGTGTGACAGAGGATGTGACTTTGCTGGTCATCTCTTTCAGCTACAAAGCTGAAAAACAAAAATGTTCACTGAGCCTCCAAATTCTGCATGGACAGTACTGGGAACTCTTAACATTTGGAAAACAGAGATGAGCAGTAAAGTGAAGACGTGCAAAGAAGTCCCTGGTACTTCTCTCCAGCTTTACCTAGCGCTAGGTAATCCCACAGTTCTGGAGGCTGACCACGAGGCTGCTCAAGAATTGCTTGTGACTACTTCTTTTAAAGGTAGTACATGAGTTAAACACTCTTTTCTCTTCCCTCTTCCTTCCTCACCTCGCCCATACCATTGATTGTGTGGCTATGTAGTAAACCACAATGAGGAACCAATCCAGGCTAAAAACAACCCTTTTTTTCTTGGGAATAGCTGAGCCTGGATCAGTTCCCAAATCTGTTTTATCCTGTGGCCACACAAATAAATATAGCTGGAGAAGAGACGAGTGAGGACAGGCAGGCAGGCACTAGAGCTGCTTACGGTGGCACTGCCATTGAAAAAGTCATTTCTCGAGATGTAACCTCCCCTTGGTGGCTTTTTGAATCACGCAGTTCCTCTGCTGACAGGCTCCTGACTGCTCTCCTGCCCTAAAGGTACCTCTGTCCTGCCTTGTCCCCCCACTAAGACAGACACGCAACAGTGAGTCTTGACACCAGATCATTTAGGACATGATTGAAGTGAAACAGCTATCTGATCAGTAAAATCACTCAGAAGGCAAAGCAAATTTGTAGCGATGCAGGGAACCATGAGCATCTTCCACAGTACTTGTGTTTTCAGATATAAAGAACCCTTCTAAAAATGACATCGGAAAAGGATTTTTTTGTTTGTTTAAGGCAAAAGCGATTCTCCAAATCAAAATTTAAGGATTGACAGCAACTCATCTGCCAAATAGAATATGGTAAAGAAGCACCTGGAGAGCCCAAACTTTACTTTGTAGCTTCTGAGAGATATTAATCAGGTCTTTCTAAAAAAACACCACCCCAAACTGCCCCCTAACAGCACGCTAGGTAGTACATTGAAGCAAACATTGTTTCTAGAAACCCAAACAGATTACTCAATATGCCAAGACCGAAAATGAAATTCAGATGCTGGGGAAGGGGGGGACAAAAAAAAGGGAGGAAAAGGGGGGAGAACATGAAGATAAGTTGTACATTGCACTTAGCCAGGACTGGTCCACCCACTGAGGCATCATGATTTCTCCAACTTGGCACATACATAGTATTCCTTTGACTATGTGACAGTCCAGCTACATAGGTAGGAAGTTCAAAGTTGGTAGCAATCCCCCCCAAAAAATGAAAATATCTAGGCTCTGGGCTGTGTGGAATTGGAGCACAGGATGATGTGTGGCACCTGCTGAAATTACTTAGGGCAGGGACATTTTTTTACTTGAACTGCTTCAGGTCCTGACTTGATTTGTAATTACACAATATTTTTGTTCCCAGAGCAAGTTCCTATACCTAGGGATGGCTTTACAGTTTATAATATAGAGTTTGCATCAAGTGATGCCAAGCTTTTCTAAGGCAACACAGGATGCTCCCCTTGTGTAAGCTTCCAGCAAACACAGTAATTTTAGGATTGCAGGCAATAATGTAGTAGAAGCAGAGTTGGTAAAATATTTCCTGAGAGACTGGAATCCAAACTTCTAAGTTTGGAGGCTTTCCAGACTTCCTCAAAGTGATGGCAGACTTCTATTCCGTAAAAACACGTGAGTATTTTGTCATATATTTAGTGACAATCGAAGCAACTTCCAGGTGGCTGTTGGGACTTACAGCTTGTAAAAATGAGCCACGTGAGGAATTACACCCTCATCGTTATCCAGCATATTCCCATGGTTAATTACCAACACTGTTGAAGAACTGAGCCCCATTTCTAATCTGAATTTGTCTACCTTCAGTTTCCAGCCACAAGCTATCATTAAATCTTCCTGTTAGGATCAAGCATCTTACATACAAGAAATCTTTTGCACATTGGCACTCTCATACATATATATATACATAAAAAGAATCATCAATCACATTCTCTCTTAACCTTCAGCAAAAGAAAACAGACTGAATTCCCGAAGCTTCTTTCAACAAGGTATATTTTCCAGACCTTGTATTATTTCTGTAAACTCTTCTTCAAAGTCCCTTCTGAAGTGTTGCTATCAGAATTAGAACCAGTACTCCAAGAACAGCTTTCTTCCCTTAGCTTTGCTTGACCCTAACCAGGTCTCATTTCTGTGTTGAAAAGGAAACTAAGGCATATTCATTCCTGATTAATCCAAAGCTTCTCTCTACTCCATCCCCAACACTGGATCTGGGCACCAAAGCAGAAGCATGACTTGCAGCATTCATGTCATAAAAAAGCCCGTGTGCTTTATTAACTACTGCTGAGTACTGCTTCCCTTTCGTGACTCGGGCTGTTTATCGTGACTTAACAAGTCATAATCAAGCATTCCTGTGTACAGAGAGACAGTGAAAAACTGATAGCGGAGAGCTATCAAGCGAGGACTATCAAGTCAGGGACCTAGAGCACATGACGTACGAGGGGAAGCTGAGGAAGCAGAGTTTGGTGAGAAGATGACCAAGGCGCTGGTTTAGGAGCTGCCTGCAACTCCTTGGAGGGGAGCGACAAAGATTGTGCAGGCACATTTTTCTCAGTGCTGTTAGATGACAGTGAGGGACTCAATGGCCAAAAAAATCTGACTTGGGAGGCTCAGGCTTCTCACCAGGAAGACAGCACGGTACTCGAGCAAGATGCCCAGGGAAACTCTGCCAATCTCCAGCCCTCAAGGTTTTCCAGCCTCATCTGGAGAGCTCCACGCCTGACCTCATCGGGTGTTGGCAATAGCCCTACAGGACCTCTAGAGGTCTCTTCTAATCAATATTCAAGGATTCTCCTCGTCTTTAATGCTACATACTTCGTTACTTTTACTTGATTAAAATGCGTATTTTTCAAAAGAATTGACTTTATCAAGTGGGATTATATGTCCTTATATAACTAAATTTATTCCAGTGTAACCGATCTTAGCTTTACCAGAATTAATATTTCTTTTCCTCTAGACAACTGATAAAAATACTGAATAATGTTAAACTAATAATAAATTCCTACAGAAATCTACTAGGAAAACCTTCAGGGGATAACAATTTTCCCTATGCACAATGCTTTCTGAGATCTGTTCGCCAGTTTTTATTTCATTTAATGCTGTAATAATTTTGGATAACGTTATTTTTAACAGATTGTCACATACCACAGAAGCCTAATTATATTCCTCAACAATTATCTTTTATCAAGCAAGATTTCTATCATCAAAACCACTAACCATTTGTTTGAAAACTTTTTTCTTAGAACCGTGATAGCTGACATGAGTTATAACACCATATTTTCACTCTCTATAGAACGGAATCTTCTGATTTGCCTTTCTTAAGGTCACTCAAATATACATTATCTATACCTATTGAAAGTACATGTATATCTACTTAAAACCCAAAATATGGCATTAGCTTTATTTTATAGTATTCTGAAATCTGGTTTAGAAGATTTAAAAGTCTGTTTACCCAATTATATTAATAGTCTTGTATGCAAGTTATCCATTTCTGTATGTTTAGCTTTACACTGGATATTTAAAGAGGTGTTAATAAACACCTGATGCTTAATAGCTGAGTATTGGTAGAGTACCACTTTTTTTGTTGGTCTAAGACGGAAAATCAAAACCCTAACTTCCCCAACAGCTAACAGAGAAGTTTTTGTTGCCCCTTCCACACTCTTAACACCTTTATGCCCACTAAGCGCCAACACAGTCTAATTCCATTGAAAAGATACCACTGGGAATAAGTGATTTTTAATTGAGGATGATTCTTTCAACCTGGAACTGTCCTTTTGTACAATTTGTCCTGCGCTTATGCACAACCAGATGCTAACCCAGAACCAGCTACATCCTATTACGTAGCAAAATTCAGCACAGTTTCAATTTACATATACTGAAGATACAGCCACTGCCATAGTGAAAAAATTAAGGCATGGAAACTAGTTTACAGAGTATTTCTGCATTGAAAGCCCAGCTCTCTCATAGCAAAAGAGCTGCTCAGAGCAGGTTTTTTCTGTTAATAAACTTTTTTTTTTTTTTTTCAGGATATACCAAAGCACACTAGCTGGGGAGCCAAAAGCCATTTAAGTAATGACCCTGAAGGTGTTAAGCATGACCATGTGGTTAATTTATTCAATTTATATTGCCACATTGATTTAAACTAAATTTAGCTGTGCTTGTTCACTAGACTCCAGTGAAAGTGTAACTGTGCCATCTTGGTTTAATGAACTAATCAGACTTAAAATTCTGATAACTCTAAAAAAGGACAGTGAAATACTGTTTTGTTGATGGACAATAAATTTGATTGCTATTTCCAGAGGTGCATGTTTTAAGTGTCTAAGTGAACACTGAGGATAAATTATATACTTAAAATGAGAAAAAGTTTGCACCTCTAATTAAAAAAAAAAAAAGCCATTCTGAGAATCTTGACAAGCTTTAGAAACAATATTGAAAGCAAAAAAAAACTTTCAAAAATTATTCCCAGAGAGCTAATATAGCTGTTAAAGCACTATTGCTCAAAAAGTAAGACCTCTGCTTTGGCTACACAGACGAACAAAGCAGTTATTCTGAATGACACATTCCCAGACAAAAACATCTGGTGGCCTGCACTAGCAAGTCATTCCTGAAAGGAAAAAGCAATACAACAGTAATTTCAAGCACAGTATCTGTTTGAAGAGATTGGAAATCTTTATGTATGCATACGTTAAAGTTTGGATGAATACATCATGTTAAAGTACCACAAAGTTATATCAAAAACCATTCTCCAGAACTGATTTCTTCAATTAACCCAAAGCTGCAAAAAGTAGTAACTAATCCCACAACACACTGGCTAGGTGACTTGTATTGTCGTTATTCATGTATTTAAAACTTGAAGAGTTAGCACACAAAATGACAGACCTCCATCAACATACACAAGTGTTACTGCACAAATGACAGCAGGACCATGACACATCAATGCTTTGATCATCAGTTTTAATGGTAAATGGTGTAAATCATTTTTAAGAGGGGAAAAAAAGAACATAGAAGCAGCTGAATGTATTTACAAACTTTAATTACTAGCAAGTAAACAAGATGATGCTTTCTTATCTAATGCATGCACAGAGCATTTTGTTGATTATTTGGCTGTCTTGTATATTAAATCCCCAGTGGCAGAACACATTTCGGATCCAAATTTTTCATTCATGCTCGCGAATTACTGGGATTTTACCTAGAAACACCTGGACAAGGGTATCAGGCTTAAACTATTATGAGAAATATACAGAGACACAGGAAGTCTATAAACAGCAACTTCTTTTATATTTCCTAAGGGCAAAAGTAAGATTTCTATCAGACTGAGGCTATTTTGGACTTCTTTAAAGAGTATCAAGAGGTCAAAATCTGAGCTGTACATCTGAGAGTCACTTTGCACTGGAAGTTAAAAAGAAGCAGGGGACACGGCTGGGCAAAAATGCCTTTTTTTTTTTTTGCACATTTCATTAAGGCTAAGCGTCTAGATTTTATTTTTTCAGTTTTGATATCTTAAAGATCTGCAGTACTCCGTCACATGCAGATACATAGAAATATATAACATATCTATTCACAGATAACCATTACTTAATAGTTAGTAGCAGTGACTGGAAAAAGGGAAACATTGCACCCTTTTTTAAAAAGGGAAGAAAGGAGGACCCTGAGAACTACCAACCTGTCAGCCTCCCTTCTGTGCCTGGAAAGACTGTGGAACAGATCCTCCTTGAAGCTACGCAAAGGCACATGGAGGACACGAAGGTGATTCGAGACAGCCAGCACGGCTTCACCTAGAGCAAGTCCTGCCTGACCAACCTTGTGGCCCTCTATGATGGAGTGACAACATCAGTGGACAAGGGAAGAGCTACAGATGTCGTTTATCTGGATTTCTAAAAGGCCTCTGACATGGTCCCTCAAAACATCCCTCTCTCTAAACTGGCGGCTCTTCATTGGATTAGGAATTAACTGGTTGGATGGTCACATCCAGAGGGTAGTGGTCAACAGCTCAATGTCCAGAGGGAGATCAGTGACAAGTGGTGTCCTTCAGGGGTCCGTACTGGGACCAGTACTGTTTGATATTGAGTGCACCCTCAGCAAGTTTGTCGATGACACCAAGCTGATTGCTGCGGCTGATACACCTAAGGAATGGAATGCCAGGAAGGACCTGGACAAGCTTGAGAAATGAGCCTGTGTACATCTCATGAGGTTCAACAAGGCCAAGTACAAGGTCCTGCATATGGGTCAGGGCAACCCCCAGTATCAATACAGGCTGGGGGGTGAAGAGATTGAGAGCAGCCCTGTTGAGAAGGACTTGAGGGTACTGCTGGATCAAAAGCTGGACGTAAGCTGATGATGTGCACTCACAGCCAAGAAAGCCAACCACGTTCTGGGCTGCATCAAAAGAAGAGTGGCCAGCAGGTCAAGGGAGGTGATTCTGCCTCTCTACTCCACTCTCGTGAGACCCCACCTGGAGTACTGCATCCAGTTCTGGAGCCCCCAACATAAGATGGACATGGACCTGTTGGAGAGAGTCCAGAGGAGGGCCACAAAAATGATCAGAGGAATGGAACACCTCTGCTATGAGGACAGGCTGAGAGAGTTGGGGTTGTTCATCCTGGAGAAGAGAAGACTCTGGGGAGTCCTTGTTGTAGCCTTTCAGTATTTAAAGGGGGTCTACAAGAAAGACGGAGACAAACTTTTTAGCAGGGCCCGTTGCAGTAGGGCAAAGGGTAATGGCTTTAAACTGGAAAAGGGCAGATTTACACTGGATAGAAGGAAGAATTTCTTTACAATGAAGGCGGTGAAACACTGGCCTGGGTTGCCCAGAGAGATGGTAGATGCTCCATCCCTGGAAACATTCAAGGTCAGGTTGGACAGGGCCCTGACAGTGAAGATGTCCCTGCTCATTGCAGGCAAGGCTGGACTAGATGACCTTTAAAGGTTATTTTCAACACAGACTATTCTATAACGTACCCATGAATCCTGGAAGTTATTGGGCCATATTCAATGAATCCTGATGAATTCACCAAACATATCTAATCCAGCCTTTCTGTACATGAATTGCTATTTATTGTCTTTTAAATCATAGAAAAAGTCATGACAAAGTCATGACGAGAAACAAACGCATTTGATTCCTTCAGTCTACAGTCAGAGGTATGAAAAACATCCATGCGCTCAGCTTCAAGGGAACTTAAACACCTGCGAAAACACACCTATTTCTGTATGAAGTAGAGGTTTTAGCCTTCTGGTATTCCATTTATTAATTTGTTTTCGACTCAAAGTTATCTTAAATCTTTTTACAAAAAGACTGAAAATATATTTTAGAGTAGCTACATACACAATCATTCTTCAAAATATTCATCTGTTCATGGCATCTCCTGCTGGTGCAGAGATGGTTACTGGACTGCAACATAACCTTTTACTTCATTTTAATTTTAAACCAGTAGTGGAAATACCATTTTGCAGCATTTTCTATACTTAGAGCCTTTACTAATATGAGGAAAATGATTTATGAAAAAGTGGAGTAAAGCAGAACAAGAAAACGGGGGAGTCAGCTTTGCAGAGAGGAAGAACAAGCTATTCCTCAAGAGGAACAAACAAACGCCTATTAAAGAAATCCAGAATCAAAATGACAGAAAAATGATCCAAAACTAGAAACTGGCAGCATTCAGCACACAGCTTCTCTCTTTTCCCACTCAGTTCATTAAGAAAAGAGAAAAAAATCACTTCCCAATTGACTACAGCAACAGGCAGCTCTACGTGGTACTTAAGACCTGGAAAAATACGCAGTGTTTTTGAAGAGCAAAAAGAAGTTTGAACAGGGATTTCCAAAATATTACCCATTGTATGGAGATTTTAATTCAGTAATTACAGATATATGAAAGAGCTGATTTCACCTAGGTGCAAGTAAGCAAACTGTACATATCTGGAACTTGTTCTCAGCAGTAGGCACATGTTGTTATGCTTTTGAAAACCGGCACAATCCCCAGGATGCTGAAAAGCTCTCTCGCTTTAGTCAATGACCAGCTTTCCACAGTAGCATTTCGCCTGTTTGCAACAGTAAAAGGAAGAAACTGTATCAACTGCAGATGTATTTTCACACTGGGGGACTGTGATACTAAACGATGCCCATTTAGCAATAGTTTGTAGCATCTAGAAACTGACTGGACAGTTTAGAGTTCCAGTATCTTCCTTTTTTCATCATCTTGTTAGTATCAACTATTGATATTACTTACCTCTCTTCTCTAACAGAAATGATTCTACCTCAGTGATTCCATGAACAACTTTAGGGGCTTTGGTGTTTTGCATTTTTTTTTTAATAGAACTTATTTAACTATTCCAATGTTACTTTGAATTTCAAAGTGCAAAGCAAAGCCCAAAATCTGGAAGATCTGCACGACGGGAGAGGGAAAGGGGAGAAGAGGTGAGATCTCTGGACTTAACTCCCTTTCTAAGGGTACAAAATGAAAACATAGGGTCATCGTGCCTCTGTGATCTTTATCTTTACAGAAATATTTATAGTCCACCCTTCCCCATAGGTGCTGTGTTTCTTTGAAAAAATCTGGGTAAGAAATACTGTATTAAATGAACATATGCTTTAAATGAAGCGATCTCGTGTTCAGAAGAGAAACAGCCTTTGCAAGGGTTGGAATCCTTGGAAACTGAGCTGGTAGGCACACAACAGACACAATCCCCAAGCGTACCACCATGTTAAAAGAAGATAAATTTTTAAGTATTAGACACTTAAAGCCAAATAACTCCAAAATACATCTGTCAGTATAAATTCACCACTGGGTATTATTTAGTATTTAAAAAAAAAAAGTCTCTCTCAAAACAATAGGTTAACTATTCCCTGTAAGAGCAAATAAGTACTTTCTTTTTCTGTCCAATGCTTTTTATGCACATGGATGACTTCAGAACATGCAATGGCAACAGGATGTAAACATTTCCTTAATGATTTTACAATTTATAACAAGCAAAGCAAACATCAGCACCTTCTCCTGTTGGGATTCAGCATTTACTTTATGGCTCCACAGATTATGAAAAGCCTGCTCCCTTAGGGTTCAAAGAGCTGAGATCAATTTAATAGGTTACAGTGCTGTTGCAAGTAGATGTTGCTACGCTGGAGACCGGTTCATTGCATCATGTAAGGAAATATTTATATGCATGGGTGCTGCGAACAAATCCTATTGCCAAGAAGTTCCTCAGATAATATTTGGATAAAACATGCGCAATTCTTGTTTGTTTCACATTGGGTCTTTCAATGCACTTTCTGACAATTTCGGTATAAAGGGAAAGCAATTTTAAAGAAATACGTATTTCTTCCACTTAGCACATCACTTTGTAAAAATAGAGAGAAATTTAGCGTAGTACACAATACTTGAAGATTTCTACAGCATTTCAGAATTTTTTCATTGACAGAACAAGCCATCCCTGAAGCAGGCTGTCCTATACCATTCATTCACGGAGTAGTACTGCTTTACCAGTTTGCCTCTTGCTTCTTGTCTTCGTTTTTTTTTTTTTCCCCAAAGTATAACTTACCTTCTATGTAAACAGCAAATATGAACGTACATGCACAAGCACTATATATGTGTGTGTATATATATGTGGGTTAGATAACTTGTAAAATGAAAAAATCAACTACCATTCTGTTGTAACCCACAACCATGACCTAAAGGATTGATATTAACACTACATTCTGGCAATTTTTACAGATCTTACATATGAGAGACACAGACTGGTATTCAAATGAAGTATCATCCCAGAATTACACAATATAGAAAAGGGTGTTTTTACACACTTTCTATATTACATGTGAATGTTTTAAGTTTTCCGCTAAGAAATTATTTTAAAGTTCCCTAAGCACTGGCTGTAACTGAATATAGCAACCTGCTCCCTGAAGAAGCACAATTCCCAGGAGTAAAAAAGCAAGCCCCTACTCTAACACTTTCAGACACACCTTCGGCAGGCTTTTGCCATTTAAACTATGTGCTATAAAGCAAGAACTGCCTTCCACGGGCTCACCATCACAGGAACAAGCTGCTCCTGTCAGTGCCAATCCAAGTAGTTTTTCTTTTAGAATACGAGAGATACTTCCTCAACTATTGTGGTGTCTTACAGGTGAAACAAGTACATCTTACTATGTATTTCTAACCTCAAGTTAGAAGCTGAATGGAGTTTCCCTTCTATCTCATAAAGTTCATCTTCATAAAAACAAAATCCATGAGAAAGAAAAAGACACAATAAAAATTGCAATGGGACAAAGACATATTGGTTACATATGAATAAATATTCATATTTGAAAAGGACTGGGAAGAGGGAACTCAGTTACTATGTATGCAATAAGAAAATTCAGCAATTCTTATCTTCTAAAAAATTCTAATAATCAAGTGTTAACTGCTGACAAAAATGGGAAGCCTTCCCTACCACTCTATTCCCTATCAGCCTATTACAGTGACTCCACTGAAAGCAGAAATTTGAAATCTCGGACTCCCTTGATCAGGGGACAGAAGAGATGCCACAAGGAGACACTCATCCTCTTTTAGTCCACAGCACTTACTCTGAGCAGGATGCGAGACTGAAGTCCAAATAAATCCTGCCTCATTTCCCTTTCACTGAGGGAAAGAAAAATGAGGATCCCATGGGTGATGTTGCCCTTGAATACTGCAACTCTGCATGTTCCACAGAGGCGTTTTGACATGGCTGGTGAAGCAGCTCGGAGTTTTCACAGGCAAACGCTAATAATGGCGGACACTAAGGACTAGAATTAAAGATATTTAGGCACCTAACTCCTACTGAAAGCAATGTTTCTAAAGTGTCTAAATACCTTTACAGGTAATCTGATCATATTAAATTTTTCTCCTTTATTGGATTTAGAAAGACGGCAAACATGAGTGTGTATTTACAGTATGTTTTTTCATAGCAATAAGAGTATTGGAAAATGTACTTTCTTTTTGAGAGGCAATTTCATTTTTGGCTATTTCCACAGACTATAGCTAATGCAAGATAAGAAACATTAGAAATATACCAAGTCAGCTGGACTATCTTGGAATTTTAACTGCGTGTTTAGGAAAGTACATGATTATTTGGTATTAGTCACCACTGGGATATAGATAAAATAAAGACACGCTTTTCTGCTGAATACCGCATCGTGTTTTGTATGGATAATTCACTGCATGCACTAAATTGTACTGTAAGAAAAAGAGGTTGAATATAAAACCCAGCTATGCTTGACACTATTTAATATAGAAACAGTTATTGCCAGTTTTCAATGCTACAATCAACAATTCTCCAAAAATCCTCACTGAGTTACATTTCTATGAGATAGGGCATCTAGCAGATAAATACAGCTCGCTAACTATTCCAGTGTTTTCCCTGATGCTTTTATAGGTTGTTTGCACAAAACTAAAGCAGACATAAAATAAGCCACCTGTAAAGGGTTATTTTACTAACAGTACTAGAAATAGATACTTCAAGTGTGGGTGAACAAAGTGCGAACCATATGGGACGCTGCACAGATTTCAATTGGGGACTCTCGCTCCTCAAAAGAACTGAAGTCAAAGCATGCTCCATATGCAGCGTTCTGTTCCTTTGAATGTTTGAATACTGGGTACAGTTACTAATAGTGCCCTTTCTACCAGGTAACTCATTTCGCAGGTATCGGATAAAGCAGGTTCAGAGGCCATTGTTAATTACACATCCTTAAAGGAGGAAGGTTTACAGAGAATGCCTAATGTGGGCAAATGTGACTTTAGAGCTAAAAAGAAAAATAACAGAATACCATTTGCACTTTCTTTAAGCAAGGCAATTGTGCAAAGGCAGATAACAGTTTAATGACTAAACATAAATCTTAAGAATTAAAATGTTTTGAGATGCCTATTCATGTCCCGTCCTGATATAGAGTTTCTTAATAAACTCTACAAGAATGTTTTTAAAAGCAGTGTATGGTTATACCGGCTTTATAATTCAGCTAGGATAAGGCATCCTCAAAATAGCTTTTTTTGCCTGTATAGCCTTTATCCTGTTTTATAAGACAATCATATTTTACAAAGTGCAGCTGGCATATTAGTCACTTGCCAAATCCATTGTATCAACATGAAGAATTCCGTACATCCTAACAGAGAACAGTGTTCTGCAGGAGTGAGGTATAAAAATAAACAAACTGACCTGGTGTTGTGGAGCTCATTGCTCTTGATGGAATGGCAATTCGTTGACACTGTAAAGCCAAACTGTGGCAGGAGTTGTTCAGATTTTAAGGTTCTTCCAGAAGTGGGGAGAATCTAAATAAAATAAAGAAAAAACACCTTTGACCTAAACATTAACAAAACATTATTTCTAAGAGATGATAGTTATGTCAACCACACTTAAACAGAAGAACATTTGAAATCTTCTCAAAACTAAAGGTTCTTTCATATACGTTTTTGATGTAAATTCAAGAGCTGATGACCACTGAAAACAAGAATAAAGCTAAAAATCCTCAAGCTTCAGGGCAATCCAGACTCAATGCCAATTTGCATTACAGCCCATCTATAGTCACATAACAATTATTACAAATGAAAGGATTAACTGGTCCTTTCTCTTTCCACCAAGGTCAGGGAATTACATGAACTAGAATTTTAAAGTCTTGAGGAGGAGATAGCTGGATTATATCCTTATGGCTAAGCAGTGGCCAATTCATAGTTTTACTCTTACTGTAGACATTTGCTATCAGCACTGAAACGTGAATGTGCAGAAACAGATCTGCATTTAAAAAAACCTTTCTGGAATATCTACTATTTCCTTAATCTCCAGTGTTTACATAATTCAAAATAGAACTTGTTGAAACAATTAGCGCAGTTGAATGAATCTCCCACTACTAGCTAATGACATCTCTGACACCACCAAGATAGTTGCTAATAGCGTGGGCTGCTTGAGAGAAGGGCAAGGATGGTTCTGCAATCTGGCCGAATCCTTTCGGTCTTGTGGCATTCTCACTTCAATGTAGAAGCAGAGGCAAAAGTGTTCCTCTAATATTCCTATCTGCTGATAGTTTAAAGCTGCAGAGATGAGGCTTTCAGGGAACTAAAATATATTTTCATTCAAGCATGATATAAACAGCATAATGGGAGAGAGAAGGCTGTAGTGCATTAAAACGACTGTAACTATCCTATTCAGCCGCTGCTCCTGAAGCATCTCAGTAGTCAAAGATATTCTTAGTGCTGAATATTTTAGCAGCTTTTGTCACTTTTTTTAAACCACCAACTGCACATTTAGTTTCAAGCTGAGCTCAGCCAAAATTCAGATAGTAAATTACATTTTAACCAAGTATAATCATTTAAGTTTAGCATCGTTATCTTTCAAGAAAGGGAAATCACACATTTAGATAAGTAACTTCTGCTGTTATGCCCACTAAAGTAGCTTGCTCAAACAGACATGATATTTGGACACATTCAATACTCCAGCAGACAGCATCTGTAAAACCAAAATTCATGACACCATGAAAATCCTAACTACTTTCCCTTGCTTATCTCATGCATTAAATTTCATCAAATATCAGACGGAACGGCTATTAAACTGTACAGCCTCTAATGTTGATCTAATCCAAAACCTCTATTTGGGCACATCTTTAAGTTGATTGAGGCAAGCAAGTTACTTTCCAATGTAGCTCCAAGATTTGTCAATATAAGTACAACTAATGTACAATTCAGGCTAGCCAAGTTCTAAGATTATTATTTAATTTCAGAGCTCATTATTGTCTTAGCACCTACACAGATAATGAAAAACATTTTCCAGTGAATCCAACATCCATTCATTTAGTATCCAGCCTCAGCTGTGACTATGTGCTATCTCACGAAGTAATGAATATTAGTGCTTAATTATGGACTTTACTAGAGTGAATTTTCAGTAGAGATTTAAACTAAACATAATAGAAAAAGCCTAGACTTTAGGATTTGACAATATTCTTAGGAAAATACTTCTATAATAACTAAACCATAACTGAAACTACCATTTTTCTAATTTCCCTTCATGTACACCCTCACATCTCAGTGGATATTTGAAGCTAGTATGACCAGAGAACATGCAGTAAGTTCAGACTGCACACTCAAATGGCTAAGCTTTCACCTCACATAAACAAACTTCCACTTTTTTCCCCCCAATAAAAATAATTGCAAGTAATTTGGGATAGTTGTGTGAGATAGCAAGACATCAGCAGATATGCTTGGCATGCTCCTGTCAGGGCAAATACTGACATTCCACACTCCGTGAATACAGTGGTCCCACCCTTCCTGAACCACTGGGTTATGGATACCAGCTTTGCTGAAACCCTGCAGGAAGAAGCTGCTTCACGGCTCTTTCATGCTTTTCTAGAGCAAGGAATGCTTACCCTTGGAGGAGAACCAAGTTATGGAAGACTTAAACAAGGCAGACATACATAAGTCCACGTGACCTAATGGGATGGATGCTCCCATGAGTGCTGAGGGAGCTGGCCAATATCACTGCAAGGCTACTCTCAGATTACCTTTGAAAGGTCATGACCATTGAGGGAGGTTCACAAAGACTGTAAGAAAGCAAACATTACTCCTGTCTTCAGGAAGGACAAGAAAGAGAATACAGAGAACTACAGACCAGTCAGCCCCACCTCAATTTCTAGGAAGGCAATGGAGCAAATAACCCTGGAAACAAGTTCCAAGTATGCAAAGGACAGGACGGTGATGGGAAATAGTCAGCCGGATTCAAGGACAATCATGCTTGGCCAACCTGACAGCCTTTTGCAATGAAATGACTAGCAATACAGATGAGGAGAGAGCAGTGGATGTTGTTTACCTTGACTTTAGCAAGGCTTTCAGCACCATCTCCCATAACATCCTCACAGACAAATTGTGAAATACAGATAGAAAAGTAGACAATAGAGTGGCTGAAAACTGGTTAAGCCAGGCTTAAAGGGTTGTGATCTGCAGTCCAAAGTCCAGCTAGAGGCCAGTCACTTTAACAGTGCACCCAGAGGTCAATACTGGTGCCAGTACTGCACTTCATTAAGGACCTGGCTGATGGTACAGAGCATACCCTCAGCAATTCTACAGATTCAAAATTGGGAGAGGTTGACAGAGCAGGTGGCTGTGCTGCCATGCAGAGGAACTTCAACAGGCTAGAGAAAATGGGTCTACTGAATGTACGTAGCAAGGTTTGGGAGGGGTAGACTCTATGGGAGAAGGTAAAGGGTTGTGATGTGCCAGTCACGGCTGATCCAGCTGGCCCTGCAACAGCCCCACCGCAGGTGAAAGCTTAACCCATCACCAAAGTTTGCAGTCTCTGTGAAAACACACTTAAGGGGAGGAAAACACCAGACAGGGACAGAATGGGGGAAAGAAAATAGAGAAACAGAAAGAAAACCGAGGTCGAAGGAAAAGAAGGTGCTCCATCACAGAGCAGCTATGTAAAGAGCAGTGAGGAAGATAGANAGCATCGTTATCTTTCAAGAAAGGGAAATCACACATTTAGATAAGTAACTTCTGCTGTTATGCCCACTAAAGTAGCTTGCTCAAACAGACATGATATTTGGACACATTCAATACTCCAGCAGACAGCATCTGTAAAACCAAAATTCATGACACCATGAAAATCCTAACTACTTTCCCTT
The DNA here is from genome assembly GCA_013398295.1 of Chionis minor. Classification (NCBI taxonomy): domain Eukaryota; kingdom Metazoa; phylum Chordata; class Aves; order Charadriiformes; family Chionidae; genus Chionis; species Chionis minor. The sequence goes on from VZSF01003775.1 coordinate 460,735, forward strand.
GCTTATCTCATGCATTAAATTTCATCAAATATCAGACGGAACGGCTATTAAACTGTACAGCCTCTAATGTTGATCTAATCCAAAACCTCTATTTGGGCACATCTTTAAGTTGATTGAGGCAAGCAAGTTACTTTCCAATGTAGCTCCAAGATTTGTCAATATAAGTACAACTAATGTACAATTCAGGCTAGCCAAGTTCTAAGATTATTATTTAATTTCAGAGCTCATTATTGTCTTAGCACCTACACAGATAATGAAAAACATTTTCCAGTGAATCCAACATCCATTCATTTAGTATCCAGCCTCAGCTGTGACTATGTGCTATCTCACGAAGTAATGAATATTAGTGCTTAATTATGGACTTTACTAGAGTGAATTTTCAGTAGAGATTTAAACTAAACATAATAGAAAAAGCCTAGACTTTAGGATTTGACAATATTCTTAGGAAAATACTTCTATAATAACTAAACCATAACTGAAACTACCATTTTTCTAATTTCCCTTCATGTACACCCTCACATCTCAGTGGATATTTGAAGCTAGTATGACCAGAGAACATGCAGTAAGTTCAGACTGCACACTCAAATGGCTAAGCTTTCACCTCACATAAACAAACTTCCACTTTTTTCCCCCCAATAAAAATAATTGCAAGTAATTTGGGATAGTTGTGTGAGATAGCAAGACATCAGCAGATATGCTTGGCATGCTCCTGTCAGGGCAAATACTGACATTCCACACTCCGTGAATACAGTGGTCCCACCCTTCCTGAACCACTGGGTTATGGATACCAGCTTTGCTGAAACCCTGCAGGAAGAAGCTGCTTCACGGCTCTTTCATGCTTTTCTAGAGCAAGGAATGCTTACCCTTGGAGGAGAACCAAGTTATGGAAGACTTAAACAAGGCAGACATACATAAGTCCACGTGACCTAATGGGATGGATGCTCCCATGAGTGCTGAGGGAGCTGGCCAATATCACTGCAAGGCTACTCTCAGATTACCTTTGAAAGGTCATGACCATTGAGGGAGGTTCACAAAGACTGTAAGAAAGCAAACATTACTCCTGTCTTCAGGAAGGACAAGAAAGAGAATACAGAGAACTACAGACCAGTCAGCCCCACCTCAATTTCTAGGAAGGCAATGGAGCAAATAACCCTGGAAACAAGTTCCAAGTATGCAAAGGACAGGACGGTGATGGGAAATAGTCAGCCGGATTCAAGGACAATCATGCTTGGCCAACCTGACAGCCTTTTGCAATGAAATGACTAGCAATACAGATGAGGAGAGAGCAGTGGATGTTGTTTACCTTGACTTTAGCAAGGCTTTCAGCACCATCTCCCATAACATCCTCACAGACAAATTGTGAAATACAGATAGAAAAGTAGACAATAGAGTGGCTGAAAACTGGTTAAGCCAGGCTTAAAGGGTTGTGATCTGCAGTCCAAAGTCCAGCTAGAGGCCAGTCACTTTAACAGTGCACCCAGAGGTCAATACTGGTGCCAGTACTGCACTTCATTAAGGACCTGGCTGATGGTACAGAGCATACCCTCAGCAATTCTACAGATTCAAAATTGGGAGAGGTTGACAGAGCAGGTGGCTGTGCTGCCATGCAGAGGAACTTCAACAGGCTAGAGAAAATGGGTCTACTGAATGTACGTAGCAAGGTTTGGGAGGGGTAGACTCTATGGGAGAAGGTAAAGGGTTGTGATGTGCCAGTCACGGCTGATCCAGCTGGCCCTGCAACAGCCCCACCGCAGGTGAAAGCTTAACCCATCACCAAAGTTTGCAGTCTCTGTGAAAACACACTTAAGGGGAGGAAAACACCAGACAGGGACAGAATGGGGGAAAGAAAATAGAGAAACAGAAAGAAAACCGAGGTCGAAGGAAAAGAAGGTGCTCCATCACAGAGCAGCTATGTAAAGAGCAGTGAGGAAGATAGAACAGACTCTTCTCAGTGACACCTAGTGACAAAGTAAGAGGCAATGTGCACAAGTAGAAATATGGCAAATTCCATTTAAACATTAGAAGACGCTTTCTCACTGTTAGTGAGGCCAAACAACCTCAGGAAGAGGCTGCCCAGCTAGTTTGTTGAGTATCCATCCTTGGAGAATTGGACTTTATCTTGGGCAACTCGCTGCATTTGATGCCTTGACGAGGAGGTGGACTAGGTATCTCCAGAGGTCCCTTCCAACCTCAGCTACTCTGTGATTCCATGATGTGGAAGTTAAGGATTTTTTCCTTTCAAGAACACCACTGACAGCATCAGCGCTGCATATTCATTGCTGTTAAACCTACTGAGAATAACTCCCATATAAGAAAGCATTCTGCTGGGATCCCCATAAAAAGATTTCTGTTAAGAAATTTTGTAAATTCAACTGCACTGGTAGTCTTATATTTTATGAAGTGCTGGTTGGCATCCTGCCTGATACTCTATTTCCATATATTTCTTGTAAATGCAAAGCTTTCAGTAGCTGAATGTTGTTGTTCTGGTTCAGTTTTAACAACTTGCAAATGTGATACAAGGCTCTTATTGTCAAAGCTCACATTTAGAACCATGAAAAATTCCACATCGTCATATGCAGAATTATATCTACAACACAGACACTCATTCAAACAGACTTCTACTGATAAGCTGACATGCGTCATTTCTTTCCCGTTACTGAAATAATGTCATAGCGTAAATTAGACAGTATGAACTGCAGTACGACGTATTTTTTAAAGTTAGCACTGAACCAAAGGAAAAAAAGCAAAGTGCTGGCCACGGTACCTTATAATTTTTATGGAGGGTACTACGGTCCTTGGGAGATGCCTTTACACTCCACTTCCACCCACAAAAAACAGCACACAGCTCCTGATGGTCAAATCTTGAAGACACTAAGGTACAGCAAGCGGCTCCAGGACTCAGTATAGACTACTTGCATTTCCTAAGGCAATCCACTAAACTGGATGGTCACTCCTTAACCAAGCGATCAACTTGGAGTATTAGGCTATAGCACAATATACAGCAAATTAGCTTCTACCTTCAGATACACCACTGGTGGTGACGCTGCTCATCAACAACTTGCGGTTGCTCACCCAGGAACGATGCACCTGCTCCTTTTTCTTCAAAGAAAAATCAGTAGTTCGTGTGCTCCAAGAATTGATGCAGCTTTGAAATTGTTACAGAAGCACAGAACAAGACGGAATGTAGGTCTTCATGCCCAGTGGCCACCATAAAATCGTATGTTTCTCATGACTATAAATAGGTACCCCATTTTCAAACAAAAGTATGCATTTCAAGTTAATATCATTCCTTTAAACTGCCATCTTTCACTGTGCTGTCCCAAGACTATTCTCAGTGACTACCTTTTTTCTGTCTTGTGCCTATACTTCAAAATTATTTTGGGAATTGGCTTTCTGAAATAGGATGCAGTGAATACAAGTTAACAGAATTCAGATGAAATAGATATTTCTACTTCTATTTCCCCCTTCTCCAAGATGAATTTTTCATGAGCACTTTTGAAATGAATCCATAAGCACAAGGTTTTCAAAACTACATCCTGGAGGTATCTTCCAGATCTTTCTCTTCCAGGAGAATTTTCTACTCAACTCCAAAATACCTCTATTTGTAAAGGGGTTTAGAAAATCATTACAGAAAGATTTTGTGGATAAAAATATAGAATGGTACACTTCATTACATTCTGAACATGACAGGCTGGCACACCTAATAACACATCTAGTTGATTTCCTGCTGGATATATTATTTTAAAATAGCTTTCAGTTACTTATTGACAAAATTATTGGCTTGTACTTGAGATCAAAATCCTGTAGGCCATTCACCTCAAGTATCACAAGAAAAGAACAGTAATCCTTTCTCCTCACAACAGCTTGTGTGTTAAAAAACTAAGCATCTAAAAGAGCTGTCAGAATTAGTACAAATTCTGTTGTCCAACAAGCAGTTTAGTAAAAAGCAAATTAAAACAAATCCGAAAGATTAAAACAAAAAAATAAATAAATCAACCCACCAACAACAGTTTTTCTCTACAGGGCACAAAACACTTGATGGTTAAAAAAAAAAAAAAAAAAAAAAAAAAATCACACTTCTTCGCAATCACTGATGCTTGACACAAATATCTTGAATAAGTATTCATACTGTATAGAATGAAAATTAGGGGGGGGGGAGATCAAGCTGAAGATCTTTTAAAAAAGTATGGCAATATAAAGACTGGAAGACAAATTACAGTGAACTTTTACTAAAATGAATTTCACCCACATAAGCCAAGTCCAGAGTGCCAAATCCAATCCTTCTAACCTTAAATGAACCTAGAAAATTTGATTAGTAAGTAAGCTGGCATATGGAAAAGGAAAAAACCCGAGATCATGTGTTAGAAAATGTTGGTGTGAATTCTAAACACAAAGGACTTGAAGACATAAGCTCAAAGAGAAAATGGCTATATAGTCTTATTGTATTTCAATTAAATTTGGTTTACAAACGGAAAATAAGAATAAGGTAGACTAAAACCAGGACATTATGCAGAATAACACTACCAGCCAGTGACCTGTATGTGCAAGTACAGTGTAGATTTAGTAGCAGCATTATCAAAGTCTAGTCCAAGAGATACTAGATATATAACTGCTTTCAGAGAGAATTTCAGGGTTACAAAGAGCAGCAATGCCTTTGCTACTCAGAGCGCAGTGCAGGATTAAGTATTTTTACAGTAAGGTGTTCAGGTACCTTATTCTCAATTAGGTGGCTACTTAACAACTTTTTGAAGCCTGTAACAGTTTCGCAGTACATCTTGCAGGTTTGGTATTAAAGAACTACTCTAACTGCGAGTTCCGGACTATCATGCTCTTTGTACTTCCACACCAAAGTAATTTTTGACACATAGCGGCTAACAGAAATGTCTTACGCAGTCTGTAAGGAATCCTCAGCTACACTACTAACATATAGCGAGTTTTAAATTGGAAACTTTGACATATACTGGGTGGCAGGAGAGCACAGTGCTGTGCAGAAAGGCGATTAGGTTAACGCAGTCCCTTCACTCCTCGTCAGGAACCCGCTGGCTGGGTCGTGCCGCGTCTCAGTATCAGCTGCTTAACTGCAAAGCCACCAGTCCCTTTTCCTACCCATTTGAATCGGGCTGCCGTTGGGGGATGCAGAAATTAAAGAGTTGAGGAATTCACGTTGTTTCTTTTGAAGAGCATGTTACATCACTTTTTCCAATTACTCGTATGCAATATTAAGCAGTTTTATACCTCACGCATGCTGTGAGCATATGACTTAATGGAGCCCTAAGTGGGAAGGCTCACACTTCCATTGAGATGAATGCTCCTTTCTGAAGCTCTCGTAAGCCAGCAAAACAGCCACACAGCCATTTGATACTCTTTTATACTCACCATCTACTACAGTGACAAAGCAAATAAGATTTCTAAAAAGCAAGATGAGATGATGCCTTCCATTAAAAATAAGTGTTAGGCCTCAGTCACCAGGACTAAATAATGTGCTGCTAAGCAGCTGGCTGGACTTCTGCTACGCCAACTACAACAAACTGGCACAAGCTTCTGCTCCGTTTCCCAGTGAAGCCAGAAATATGATCTACCAACCGGTTTTTTCAGCCTCATCAGGTCTTTTGAAGTTGTTCACCACACGACTGCAGAAATACCTCTGCTGCAGCTTAAGTTGTCCTGTCTCCCTCCTCCACACTAGCCCCTTGCTGGGCCAAGAGGAGTGCACGTCACGCTGTGCCCTCACCAAGCAGAAGTGAGGTACAAGATTCATCCTGCATCAAGTACTACCAGGCAGTAGCAGGGACCTCAGCAGGTGAGGAACTGGCCTGCATGATCCTTTCAGAGCAGAAAGAAAATATGAGACAGGCTAGACTCTTTAAGTCCACATTTTGATTTTTTTTTTTTAAATTATTCCAGATTTTAATCAGTATTGTTTAAAAATACCTGGGGGGAAAAAAATGCAATTCTGCTAGGGAAAAGCAAATCATAAAATTAGGAGGTCACTGAAGCACAAATTTGACTTCTATCACTTCTGTCATTTGGAAGCATTGTGAAAAATATCTAGAGCTGAGACTGTATCACTAATCAACATACACGGGCACTTCCAGAAAGGAGGAGTTCACTCCTGCATTCACAGAGTTCTGCCAATGGACCCTGCTGGAGTCAGGGACACCTGATGGGCTTCTGAGATTCTTCACAAAGACTGATGAAAAGAGGGAAGTATCAGAAGTTAATGCTTCTCTATGCCCTAACAGTAGCTCACAAGGGATGACACTACTTCTAAACTGAAATTTGGTTGCTAGCAATGAAAAAAACCCAAAAAACAGAGACCTGAAGAAATCTGGTTAAATATAAGGAAAAAAACAAACAAAAACCTTTTTCACTGGAACAGGTTGCCCAAGATGGCTGTGTAGTCACCATCCTTGGAAATACTCAATACTCAAGTGGACATGGCCTTGATTAGCCTACTGTAGCTGACGGTCTAACTCAATCCCAACGCAAAAAGTAAAATCTCTAGAGATGCTTTCCAGCCTCAGCCATTCTGCAAGCAGCTCCAAGACACATGAAGAACAGCCCTTGTAGGTAGTTCAAAACTGGGTATAGTCCCCTCCCCACACACAACGGCATGAAGAAATTTCCACTACATGAATATAACTGAAGGAAAGCATCTGCTTCTCATAAGTTTTTCTTTTTCTCAAAAAGCTGGACAAAGTGAGCCACTACAAGATATTATAGACCTCAGACTATTTTGAAGGAAAACTCAAATTCTAAATTTCTCTTATTCTACCCCTCTTCCCCGGCACTGCCGAAACTAATTATCCTGGGAAGTAAGCCTCAGACAGAACTCAAGCACCTAATTTAGCATGCTTTGTATCAGACTGTAAGAACATTCTTAAATTTGCCTTTGAAAAATTTTAAGCGGACTTCAGTAGAGAGCAAAGGCAAATTTAATATGACACGAGGAGTGCAGAGACTTACATGAGAACTGTGAGCTTTGCACTACTGACCTAAACTGTGCTTAGGGGATATTTGAGGGAGGCAAGACTTCATTAATCAATAATTTATTGTCAATCATCATCAATAACTTATTCACTGGTAATAAAAAAAACCCTACCACAAAAAACACTTTTGCGTTATGAAACAACTCTGCTGAAACCAAAATAGCACACTCTTAGCCATCTCTGCCTGCTGTGTGTCCGAGAAAATCCATTTCTTTTAAAATCTATGAGATTAAATGTAATTTTGATCCATGAAAATGATTAACAACTGATTACAGACGGACAGCAGGCTGTTTATTCTATTGTACGCATAGAGTAAAAAAAAACCCCACACTCCAACAGATATTCTTAATAAATGGTCTTACACAAAAAGAAGAAAGTAAACATGTAAACTTTTACAGTTCATGTCATTAAAACATGACTTCTCCTGTGGCTTCATGTAACCCAACCTAGTTCAGAGCACTAGAACTAGAAACAATCTTTCAAAAGAACAAGAAACAGACAGTAAATACAGCACTTCTGAAACCCTTTGAGCCTATAATATGCAGTCCACAGTATTTTAGTTTTGAATTATATTTGTCTTTTCACCAGTTGAAAACTAATTTCTCTCAATCACTCCCCCTTCTTTTTTCTTAAGCTGAATCATATTTCAGCTGCTATTAAACCATTTGCACAGTGTGGCAACTAACACATAGCTACCAATGAAGAGCTTTAGGTAGCGACACCATTTTCCCCTATTCCTTATTTACTCTATCTTTTCAAGTCAAGGGCAGCATAACAACTAGTTAATTATGTTCTAAATTTAATCTGAGATGCACAGCACCTAAATATTCACAGCAGGGGGGCTTTGTAATTAGAATGTGTTAGAACATCAAAGCTTCAAACAGAAATGCACTTTTGCATTTCTGCAGTGTCATACTTACTCAGAATAACAGAATGCATCTCATGAAACAACAAGAATTTTTAGCCTCCGTATGGGAGTTTACCTGTCTTAGACAGGCTCTACAGGAAGAAACTACTTACCTAGGGGAAGAAGTCTCCAAAGGGAATCTCAGACAGATGACCTGGGTTCTGAATTACCCTTTGAAGGAATCAGTTTTGCTTTCCTTCACAGCTTTTAAAGGAAGCATGAGGGTACATGCTGGTTAAGTTAAAATGAGAAAAAAAAAAAAAATTGAAAGAGCAGCTTCATGTATTAACTTCCTTAGACATAATAAAAAATTTATTTGGAACCACCAAAAATTTGCTGTCAGTAAAATTGTTTGGATTCATTTCGTTTAAACATACTGCAATAAATTTTTTCTGTTTTTAAGACAAAAGGACATTCTCTCCCTCACTGAAACGTTCCTCAAAGTGTAACAATTAAACACTTTAATGTGATCATAAAGATAAATATAAACACTTGGGATTATCATCACTGCCTTCAAAAAGGCCAGAGTGCAGTTACAGCTAAATTCCCCTTGAAAAATATAAATTCCTGTTAGAGATGTTTATGTATAGATATTAGCACAGAACCTGATTTGCAAACAGTTCGTATTTTTAGAGCACAATGTGTCTCTGTAAGCTTTGATTTGACACTTGGTTTGGATGAATCCAAACCTCCAGGTGAATCATCGTAATACTCTGCTGCTCTCCAGCTCTTCCAGAGAGGCTACAAAGCTGTCCATGGTTTCTCCAGAACCACTGTTGGCTACCTGCATTAAATTAGGACCTAGATGTCCCATGCAGGATTCAAACCAATTTGTAAGACATTCAGTACTCTGTTACTTAATGGACCTTTACAAGTTATCAGAACCTCCCTGAAATGTCAAGAAATGGAAAAGAGCTCTTACACCATGCCTCAATGGTCTTGAATTAGTACATACATGTGGACAGTGGAACACAGGTCTCAAACGTGACCTTCTGATTTCTCACATGTACCGCCCCCCCCTAAAGAAATATCCGGTCTTGGATACATTCCTTCAGTGACACAGACACATTCAGAAAGCCGTACAAGTTGTTACCTCATTTACAGTTAAATTACTGTCCTCTTCTATACTCACAGATATTTCCAATTTTGAGAAAGTTTAAGCCATTTATAATGCAAGGTATCATTTTAGGAAGGAAAAAAAGAGATTGGTTTCTGAATTCTATCACTCATCGGTCTTAAAATATTAACCTGAGAAATGAGTACTTGAAAAAAAAAAAAAGTATATATAAAGCTGGCAACTTCAAATCCACAGGCATTTGGAACTTTGGTAATTCTGACTTCCATTAGGCAGAAATTTTTCCAGAAAAATAAACATGATACAAGAGTAAGGTGTGTAAAATGCAAACTCACAACAACTTAATTGTAGGTCAAGAGTCCCAAGAATATAAAGAAAGAGAAGCATCTACAAATATGTAAAACACAAGCCAAGAACCATGGTAATCACCTACAGAAAGCAGTCAGCTACTTCTATTATGTAGCACGCAGAGGCTCCAGGTGAGAACAAGACCATCTCATGTTTATGTAGCACCTAACAGAGTTGCCCCTGCAAGGAACTTGGAACCCATGCCAGCACACCAGGCAGAGGGGGACAACAGGGCTTAGTACAGGCACCAAGCACAACAATGAGTGGCAAATGACACCTTTAATCTACGCAAGATTTTTTAGGAAGTGATAAAATTGGACCAATGGGAGAATCAACATAGGAGAGGGGCTACAGGTACACAAAAGTCATTAGCAAACTTAGAAGAAGTAGAGGCAACCTCTATGTGGAATTTTTTCATAGTTGTGATATAGTATGCAAGATGTTGTCCAATGTTATTTCATGCATTAAAAGCAGCAGAGAGGAGTCAAATTCTTCCATTTAAATCTATGATAGAAAAGTGGGTTTATCAGCTTCACAGAATCACAGAATGTTAAGGGTTGGAAGGGACCTCTAGGGATCACCTGGTCCAACCCTCCTGCCAGAGCCGGTCCCGCTACAGTAGGTTGCACAGGATGGCGTCCAGGCGGGTTTGAGTTGGAGACTCCACCACCTCTCTGGGCAGCCTCTTCCAGTGCTCTGCTGCTCTCAAAGTAGAGAAGTTCCTCCTCATGCTGAGATAGAACTTCCTATATTCGATTTTATACCCATTGCCCCTTGTCCTGTCACTGGGTACCACTGAAAAAGACTGGCCCCCTCCTCCTGGCACCCTCCCTTTAAGTACTTGTAAGCATTGATGAGATCCTCCCTCAGTCTTCTCCAGACTAAAAAGACCCAACTCCCTCAGCCTTTTCTCATAAGAAAGATGCTCCAGCCCCCTAATCATCTTTGCGGCCCTTCGCTGCACCATCTCCAGCAGTTCCCTGTCCTTAAACTGGGGAGCCCAGAACTGAACACAGTACTCAAGTTGTGGTCTCACCAGGGCAGAGTAGAGGGGGAGGATGACCTCCCTCGACCTGCTGGCCACACTCCTCTTGATGCAGCAAAAGGATTTTTATTGTTTTTACCATCAAGACTCCTTCAGTTCTTGTTGCTTAATTACAGACAAGTATCTTTCTGTTCATTGAAAACAAGTTGCAGTCAATTTTTCCTCAGGAAAAGCATATGGATGGCCAGAGAACATATAAGCTGAGTTTTTGTATATAAAATTAGCATTAAAAAATTCTGTATTTGCTGTCATTGAATTTATCAAAGTTTGGATAAATTTACTTTGTGCTAGCTTCTACATAAATTAGGCTTCAATTTTGGCTTTTCAATGTCTAAAGAGCTATTACCTCAGAGTCTTTAATTGTTTAAGCAATTATTAGCATTGTTTGACAAGTACAAAATTTTGTAAAGCTTGTACTACAAAAAAAATAAACCTTTCACTAAAGCTAATGCTTTGAAGAACATTTACATTGAATGTCCTTTGACAGTGGATTTCTTTGCAGTAGAGCTTTACTTGTCTTCACAAGACAAGTTTAGGATTAAAACTGACATTTGTTAAAAGTATGGTTCAGCAGGGACTAAATGATACACGGAAGTTTGACTAATACTTTGGCATTTTCAGCAGTGGAATATAAACCAAAAAAAACAGACTTTCTGCATCAGGCAGTTAAACCAGCTCACAGGTAGAAGTCTGAAAATTCTTTTCATGCACGATTAGTTTTCTATGATTTTACCAATGTCACTAGGGAAAAAAAAATAAACAAACATTACCTTTGATAATTTATAAGTTAGTATTATAGCACATCCTTCATACAGGAACTTGTCAGCCACAATACAAGAGGCTTATTAATGCACCTGTCTGATGAACAGAACTCATCAAGTAGAACTTTGGAGAAAATTCTCACCTCTGCTGCAAGTGTGCATTGTCATTTGGAAATAGCTCTAAGGTAAAATAATGGGAAAAGCTAACAACTATTGTAAAGATCATGGGAAATGAGTCTTGTGCAGCACAGGGGGAAAAAAAACAACACAACTCCCATTCTGACAAAGTTCTTGTCCACGCTTACTCAGTGCCTGAGATCTGATGAAAAAAATAGAAATTAAATAAAAATGACCCAATACATCTAAACAGCTGGTTGGTTTTGCCCCCATCAGATACTATGGATATACATATACTTGCAAATATTTTTAACAGAAATATTTTTGTAAATCAAGTTAAGGACAAGGAAGCCTACACATCTGTAGATCTCAGATGTAAGTATCAGCTCAGATATCAGTTCCGAGAAAAAGGTTTAAAAATTGTATCTAGTGACAAGCTACAGGTAAATCTCCTCATCTAAGAAAACGAGATCTGTATTCATACACTTTTGCACCTAGTTACAGACATATAAAAAAAATAATGGACTTCTTACCAAGAGACTCAGTTTCCCTTCATGTTAGGATTACAACTGTGGCAACTACTCCAATTTGAAAGATTTCACGTGCAGTCATTTCAGTTTCAACTCTGCGGGCTTGTACTTTCAAGAGCAGAATTCAGTTCTGCATTGCAGATTTAATATCCTCAAGACCTCAAGAAAAATCAAAGCTAAAATCACCAAGTTTCATGAAGACTTGGGCGGGGGAGGGGGAACCAAACACCACACACACACAAACAAAACCCCACCATGCCTGTGGACATGCATGAAAATCCCAGTTAATTCAGGTGAAAACAGAAGCACAACAAGCAAAACCAGGGCTAAAGACAACTCAACACTTGTTCACACTTAAACAAGCAACCCTGACTGCAGGAAGAGTTTGAATTAAAACTCAACGTTTTTGGCAAACACTTCAGAAGCAGTACTGCAGAACATTACACCTGCCATTATTAAAAGAAAAACCAAAAAAAACCACCAAAAAAAACCACACAAAGAAAAAAAAAAACCCAACATATAAACATGTTGTTTAAATGCACTAAAAGCTTGATTTTTTTTTTCTTCCTATTCTTTCATAATCAGCAAACTGAGTATCCATGAAATACACTGCACCTGTCACCAGAGATGTGAAATTCAGTTGGAGCCCTTCAGCTTGTTAAGGATATGAACTTAAGAGTGCTTAAGTGTGAAAGAAGTTTTGGGTTGGCTTTTTGTTGTTGTTGTTATTCTGTTTGAGTGAACAGGTATGTAGATGTTAACCAGTCAAACAGAATTACAGAATTCGTTGTATGCATTAATGAGACTGTATTGCTCTTTTTGCTGCCTCTAAAATATGTAAAATAATAGCAAAAGCTGTTTTCTTACACCAAAAAGATAAGTATTCATCCCTGTCTTAGCTGGTAGGTAATGTAGCACTTAAAATAGATTTGGATAAATCACAGACTACGTTAATCACAAACATTAGATAATGCAATGATTTTAATTACTGCTGCATAACTTTAAGAGGCCAGCAGAATTTAAATTTTAAATGGAAATATGCCGTTGTTCAAAAAAGGTTTCCAGGTTGCAGAAGCAAGTCTAAATCAAACCAACTGTAAACAAAACTAATGTCAAACAAAATAGGGTATTTCTGAAGCCTTTGGGATGCAAAGAAAAGTGCACAGATGGATAAGCAAAGGCACAGAGGCAGGAAGGGTCACAATAAATGGGGGAGGTGGAACAGAACTGGTTTTCCAGCATACTTCTGGGGGAAGCAGTGTGACAAGCAACGTGTTTTCGATGTAACTTTCAGCAAGGCAGATCTCCCAGTATTAAGAAAAAAAACCCCCAAAACTGGGCTTAAAAATTGCAATTTCTAACACATATATTGGTACATTTTGAACGAACTGGAATTAAGATAAAAGCACAGATGCAGGGTTTCTGAGTACACCAGAAAGGAAAGGGGGTTTAGGAGTTTACAAGACATTCATTACAGAATTTAACAGTCTATTTTTAAAAAACTCAGGTTCTAAACTTATAGAAATATATTTTTCACTTTTTTTTTCCTATATAAAAATTACCTATGTACCCAAACAAACTGTCACCTGCCATTCAAGCATAACTCACTTTGGTAACTGTACTTGTATAGAAAAAGAGAAGTTAACGAAAGCAGTTCTAGATTTTTCCCCAGCAGGCAAGAAGCATAAGAGAAAATAATTAAAATTATAGTGTTACGTTTGGATTTATTGCCAAACTCTTGTAGCAAGTAAATCCAGATGCACAAACAGGAATAGATTTTATGTTATTTTTACTGGCAGAGTTCCAATAACCTGTCCACAGTCTGCAACAACTCATGCAGCTGCAGATTTCCGGCTGCAGACTCATCACTGCAGATACGTAACTCCTTTTGTTTTCTTCTAACACCAACCATATTGCAAATTCAACTCGAAACAATTTTCAACAGAAGCTGCATCATTATATTCAAGGATACTATGCATGCCATACCATAGACTGGCAAATAAACATCACATTGAAGTATTTTCCAGGATATCCCCCCTTCTCTTGACTTAGCATTAAGAAAATGCTATATTTTTTATTTTGTTTTTAAACTGTAATAGCATGGTAATAGAATTCCTCTTGACTTTAGGAGGACACATGAACAACTTCATGGTTAGATTCATCTAAACAGAGTTACAGCAAAATAAAATCTAACAAAAAATTTGAAAGCAATCTGAAAGGCAAAAAAAGTTACACTCTATCTAGTAAAAAATGCCTAACCCAATTAATTACTAAGTAATTTACATTATTTAATAAAGACACAGACACCTGAAATAAAATCACAGACATTCACAATGAGAAAGTTCTTTGTTCGACTTCAACTATGCTTTATTGGCAATATGGAATCCAAGCTTAAAACTAGTAATTATAGAACAACTACATTGTCCCACAGCTGGAAGAAGCTACTTTCCTCATGAACATAAACATCCCTAACCATAAACCTGTGGCTAAAATAGCCTGCGTAAAAGCGGATGAGGTCTCCCGAGAAATGAGTTTAGTGACGTCACCTCCTTTCAAAACCCACTCAAATTCCAAGTGAGCCAAATTTCAGGTCATTTCAGGCTCAGAAAACAAGAACCAGGCAAATGTAGCATAAGCCTTCTTTTCAGAGATTTCTAGTTCAGCTAAAGATTGAGTAAGACTAAGAGGCAACATCCAGGATTTGTGACTAAAGATTTTTCTGATTAATTTATCAATTATAAAATTTAAGAAAATAAGTGACATAGGTAACTGATTGAAAACAAAATAATAATAAAAAGTAACCTTCTATTTGCCCACAGAAAGACGGTTATGGAGTATTCAGCTATTTCAGCACTAGTCCACAACCTGATTTCCCAGTAAAATGAAGAACTGGTTTCATGGAATTCATATTATCTTGCATAAATAAGGTAAGAGAGACCTTATTGAAGCTCTTCAACATTGTAAGGGAGGCTTATAAGGAAGATGAGAGAGGCTTTTTACCAAGACCTATAGTGAGAGGACAAGGGGCAGTGGTTTTAAACCGAAAGAGGGTAGATTTAGATGGGACATAAGAACGAAATTTTTTATGATGAGGGTGATGAGACACTGGAAGGGGATGCCCAGAGAAGTTGTGGGTACCCCCTCACTGGAAGCGTTCAAATTCAGGTTGGATGGGTTTTTGAACAACCTGGTCTAGTGGGAGGTGTCCCTAACTACGGCAGGGGGTTGGAGTAGATGAATTTTAAAGCTCCCTTCCAATCCAAACCATTCAATGATTCTAAGATCAGATTTACATATTTTTTTTTCATTTGAGTAAGCTAAAAGAAAGCTTAGTTGATGCTTCTGCTAAAAATTTGAAGTTGTTATAGATGTTAGTGTAAGGTTTAATACTGATGAAACAACTATCAGTGTGAACTGAAGAAAAGTCTTATCAGTAATTTATTGTATTTCTAACACTACTCCAAAAAAACCCTCCATAAATAATACAGCAAGCACACACCTGAACCTGTGCTGACAAAAGTTAACAGCGCACAGCCTTTTGACTTTTCGGGGCTAAGAAATAGCTCTGCAGATGCTGCATGTATTGCATTAATCCGTTAACATTGCTCAGTTGAATCACCTGACAAAGCTTTTTTTTTTTAAATGCCTAAAAAGATCAAAAAAATTGCATCTCCCTTGTTATTGCTGACAAAGCCTTATAAAGCTGGCATGCTGCATTTTCACTCCTCTTTTTTGTTCTAGTACAACTAGGAAGAAGCCAAATTTCTTAAAGGCAGGTAAAAAGACTCAGTTGCAGCCAGTCGAGAAAAAATAACCCCAAAGCTGAGAAACCGAACAGGAGAGGACATGGAAAAGGTTAAGAGAATTTGCTAGCCTAAAAGAAGATGATCTAAGAAACTGAGCTTTATCCCAAGATACGCATTTAGCTAAAATAGTCAACTATTATGATAAAAAGACAAGGAAAAAGAAGCAGTAAGTAAAAGTTAAAACGGTGTTCAGAAATGCAGAAATTCCATTCAGAAACAAATGGAAGTATGTCAGCATCAGCTGGAGGGGGGACCACAGGAAAAAAAAAAAATTTAAAAGACATGCAAGGAAACTCATGCAGTAGGCAAATCAAAGAACCAACAGTTCCATGTACCTTTTTTATGTTTAAATAGAGCGAGACAGCAAACATCTCCATTTCAGCAGGGGGAAAGCATTTTCAGGGGAAGTGGAAAATATGTATTAATGCAATAATACAAATTCAATCCTGCTGAAAACTACAGCCACGTTTCAACGTTCTACTACTGCAGTTTCATAACACTGAAATATTTATTGGCATGGTTCAAGTTCTGGACCATAAAGAAAAAGTGGTATGTATCGCCTCTTGCAAAGTTTCATGCTTTTTTATCCTTACCGTCACAAAAATAAGAGATCTTCACACGCAGACAAAAAAAGCCAATGTGCTAAGACCCAGGAAAAAGTTCTGTCTTTGCTCTTTTTCTAGTCTTACGACTAACTGTGGAAGTGAAAAGTAACAGATACTGGTAACTCACCAGAAACGTAGTTTTCTTCAAGATGTGCTTCTTATAGCAAAAGAATTAGGTAAGAGGTTCAGAAAGAAAAATAATAGGCTTTTCTTGAATAATACAATACCTTTTTCAAGTCAGGAATATCTGCTAATACTGTCAGTGAGAAAGACACCTTTTCCTCGGAATGGAGAGGCTTTCATTACCTATGTTTAGGCACAGAAGTCACAATTAAATGTGGGCATCTGCCAAAGAAAATGCTTTACAGACTACAGCAGCTGCTTTGATGAAAAATATGTACTATTACTGTTTCCCCGCCACAGCAAAACCTCAGTTAAGAAAGAGAGGCATTTAAAGCTACAGCTCTGCTTTCTGAAAATGAGATCAGTCAGTCCCACGATAAATACAATACAGAATTCTAGAACTTATTTCGCTAGCGAAAAAGTTGTATCGACTATTAATGTTTAGCATATTAGAGTAAGAAATAACCTCTTTCTGATTCTATTACAATATATACTATTGAAAGACATCGGTTTTCTCTGTCATCTCTGGATCGCTACCTCACTCTAAAAACCACATTTGTTCAGAGGGCGTTTGCATCTTACCTTATATTAAGCTGTAGGTCTTGAATATATGCAGCCACTCTGTGCACTCAGGACAGAAAAGTAAAAGCGATACCACGATTTTATTTCGGGGAGATCTACAACTTCATAGATTCTCATCAACTTCGTCATTCTAAATCATTTTGTATACACGGAAAAATGCTGTGGGTCTCTCTCAGCCAGAACTGCACCTCCCACAACATCTGATGCTTACATAAAGTGTACAAAACCACAAAAAGTGCGCACTGACATCACCACAGTTTAGTCTTCCAGTGATTTACAGTTTATGGATTTCCCAAGCAAGAAGACGCTTGCATTACGTAGACCTTAAAAGATTTTCTTTTGGTTATAACTTCATTACTGAATGACGACACTAAAAAAAAGTCAAAAAAGTCGTTTTTAGATGTGTGTAAATCCCTCCTCTTCCTACAAATGAGGATATTAAACTTCAGTCAGGGATGCAAGCTGGCTGAAGCAGATATCCTCTCCTCAACCTCACCCCGACAATTGCGTTTCATGTGCGTCAGTGGATGCACACCTGCCTGTATCCTACTTCAGATTTCCAGACTGCAACACTTGAACCCTATCAATACACATTAACATAAACTAATCACCACAAAAGACTTGTCACTATTAGTAACTTTGATGGACAAAACTCTATACTGTCTCTTCACCTGGTAAAAAAAAGATTAAAGAGCAAAAGCTATCTTTCCTCCTACTGCTTACCAGAATAAAAGACTACTTTTTATGCCTGTAAAAACATAGAAGGACTATGATAGGAATTCTGGTGGACAGTTAAACATTGTCCAATGGGTGTTTGCACTGGTCTACTTGTATCACATGCTTGCTCTATTTTTTGAATATTTTTTCCCTCCTCACTGTTTTCTCAGGGATAATAGAGTATGCGAGTATTGGTAATAATACCAAAAAGCTGCACGTACACATACATTTAGGCGCATGGAGCAAAACAGCAAGAATAATCATTGTTTTAAGGTTGCACACTAGGAATATGCAACACCAAAGACCATGTTGTTGGGGGTGGAGGGTTCCCTCCCACATTGTAAATCTAATCCATGCACAATGTCAGAACTGATCTGCAATCTCTCTTATTGATGGTATAAGGGAAAAAATACTACAGTAACATTTAAGAGAGAAGGAAAATAAGGACTCCTGCTGACAAAAGATATACAACCTGCAAACACATCTTATGTGAAATGCTACGACAAAAAAATAAAGTTGGGAAACTTGAATTAATTAACACCATACCTTACTCACATGAAGCTAAAGCTTCACTGGCTCACTTCACTACTCAAGACCACAGGTTCCCACTGTGAAAAAGTTGGGGGTGGGGAGGAAAGAAATAAAAAACCCTCTTCTAATATTTTCTGGAAGTCCTGGTGCCCACAAGCAGAATCCTTCAGCTATAGAAGCACGCAGAACAGCTCAGTCTGCTGACTGAGAGCTCACAGTCCCGCTGGACACCCTCTCCAAACCAGCCACATCCTATAGTGAAGTGTTAGGTGGGACCCAATGGAACCAGCATTGCCTCCTGCCTGCGAAGTGCTCGAAGAGTACCCGTGGCCTAGATCTTCTGCTTGTTAGACATGTGAATATGTTGGTGTGCAGGCCACAACATGAAGAAGGCTGGTCAACTAATTTTGGTCAGGTGAAAGGAGGAGGTCTGGACAGTTAAGCCGAGGAGTAGCAGAATGCAAGAATAGGACACACAAAGGAGAAACCAACCTTCAGCACATTTGTCTAATAGCTGTCTATCTTCCATCTAGAAAGACATGTTAAGAGCTGCCAAAATGAAAAACTATTCTCCTTATGGTTTGCAAACCATTCTTGAACAATTTGGTCTAGAAAAAAAACAGCAATGAGATTTTTGCCTTCTAGGTTAATCTAGACATTGTGTGGTTCCATTCCTCCACCAGTGCTACAGACCAATCCCTTTCCTCTAAATACACAAGCAGCAGTGAGAAAATAGCATTTAGATCAGTAAAGCTATCTCTTGTTCAGACACTTTTACCACTAGAACTGTTCTTCTATATACTGAACAGACTAAATTTTACTGTCAGTATTTCGGAAAGGATTTTGTGGTTTGGGACAACTATCTGAAATCCCACATTTCTTAGTCTATCACTACATCAAGTCAATACCTAATTAACTTGAGGAGTGGAAGAGGAACTCAAGTCTTCAAGAAAAATGAGTGCCATACCTTGATTTGTTAAAAAAAGGCAAGGAAAAAAAAGGGGGTTACATGGAATAGCAGCCTTTAGTCTTCAGCAAAACATTGCCTTCCTGTCACTTTCATGTATTCAGTAGCAATCCATTTGTTTTGAAACCAAAAACAGTTCTAATGCTATTTCAAGTTTCCTACGTAAAAGCTCTCTTGAGATTAAGACACAACAGAATACTGGCCATCGTTAGGCCCACTTTTAAGGAGTTTTTCTTAACTATCTCTTCTTCTATAGCATTATCTCCTCTCCAGTTCACCCACTGTAAAACCACAGTGGTTTTTTGATCCTCACTCCTCTTCATTTATCCCATACTTCCTGGCCTCTTGCCATTTACATGATAACCTGCTGCAGTCACAACCTTCTTCCAACCTCCAGTTTTTCTGAAAATAACATTAGGAATATTCAGTGGAGTATCTGCACAAATATGACTAAACAACAGATTACAGAGATCTCTGAGGCCCTTTCACTGGCCACAACAGGTACTCCAGAAGCCAGAGCTATGACTAATGCTCCAAGATGTAGCTGGTACTCAGTGACTGCTATCAACAGTTCCAAAGCTTTTTTCAACACCACTTCTTCCAGTAATCAAACTCACTCTGCCTGGAATTGCCACATCACTCAACCGAACACTGGGTCAGTCACACAGGACGATTATGGTAGAACAGTAGATACTCTGACTAAAGTTGTGCCACCAGCGTAAACAGTGCAGCAGCTTGGAATGAAAGAGTTTACTCTAGTCCTGCTGTTTGGTTACTGGTTAATTACATTACTCTTACAAGCTCCAATCATTTGCAGCACAGTAAGTTAAACTCAAATCTCTTCATTTTTATATTCCATTTTCCTGTATCTCCCACATCTTCTTCCATACTATACATACTGCCTTTTGTGTTAACTTTCTTTAGCCCTTCAAAGGAGTTTGCCTATTCTTAATTCAAACTTGACTCATTTTTGGAAAGGGGCGGTGTGCTCATTACAGGTTATTCCATTCACAATCCTGTGGTCTTTATCTGCCTCTTGGGACTCATTAGCCACATTTATGCAACTGTGAACAAATTTACAATGCATGATCTTTGTAAGATTTAAAGACCTGGTCTAACAAGGGCAAACTTTGTTCCAAGTCATCCAAAAAAACAATCAATGAAGCTAATCACAAACACAAACTCAGGCAGATATCTTACTCTTCATCAAAAGAAGTGCAGCGTAACCATAGAAAAGAAAAAAAGCCAGGCTCTTACTCAATTACAGTGTAATATTTGACCCTCATTTTGCCCCTTCTAAAAAGAAACAGAAAAGTAATTGCTGACACACCTGTGTTACATAAGAAAAGGAAGAAGTTGTTTAATATCCGAAATGCACTGGCTAACAACACCAAAAAAGGAACTGATTTAGTCTCAAAAAAAAAAAAAACCAACCAAAAAACCACCCACCCACACACACACAAAAAACACCCCACACCACACCAAACCTATGCCTAAATGCAATTACATCTTGCTGACGCTTAACACACAGTTTGTAAACTGACTGTTACAAATAATCTGATTAGACTAATAATGAATACTTGAAGGATATATTCAGATGGCAGAATGAACCTAAGCCTATTACTATCAACATCATTGAAGACCTAATCAGTATATCAGAGTTGCATCAAGCTCAGAAACTTCTAAGTTAACACTATGTTTAAAAACAGGAGGGGGGGAAAAACCCCAAAACAAAACAATTTGAGCCGTCAACATACTGAAATGCTCAAGATCATGTCCTACATAGTAATATGTATTTCAAACACACACAAGGCTAAATTGCAGTCTTTTCAGATAAGAGTTAGCTTGAACGGGTAACATCTCCAAGTTTAATAGTTCTCTGTACACTCCATCTCACACCAAAGTAACTCTCCTGCTAAGCATCCATACTTGACACTTAAACCAGATTCTTCCAGCACTCACAGCCTGATATCCCCGCAGTAATATCTATCAGAACATTCTTCAAACATAATTAAGGGAAATCTTAGCCTACCTCTCAAAACGTACATTTTCATTCTCATTTTAGACTCATCTTCTCAAAGTCCTCAAGCTGGTACCATCAACTCAGCCCTTCTCCTATACTAGTCACCATCCTACTACTCAGATGCTCCCACTCATCACATTAATTTGCCCATCTACTCATCATGCCTTTCTCCTCAGGTGCCAATATTACCACCAATCTTGTGTGTCAATTTTCTCCCTAAATTTACAGATTTCCCCATATCATAATCATTTTCTCTGGTCTCATTACAGAGCCTCAGCAACTACCTTGCCAATGCACATCTTTGTTTATATAACTTCAGTGTTAACCACAATCAATTTATTTTTATGTTTTTCTTCCTCAGATAAAGCTTTAAAAACTTTCTGTAATTCCTTTCTTTACTGGCACATTCCCACTCCCAGATAATATGCATCCAGCTGGTTGAGTGTTCCAGGTGTTCAAAGAGCACCCCCTTCAACCTGGGCTTCTCTAACCAGCTTGGATAAAGATAGTATTTTGCCTGGGTATCTGTGGCAACCTATGGCAACCTATGGCATAGGAATGAATCTGTATATTCCTATAATTTCTCTTCAGATATCTGTCTGTACACTTATTTGTATTTGCCAAAAATATTACAAAGATGGTCCTGTTTAGATGTGCTCCCCAGCCATCAATCCAATTATTCTTTTAGAAATCCTCTCTTTTCAACACTGCCCACTGATGTCATCAAATTCTATGATTTTCCTTCCCCCATCTTTTTTATCCCCTTTGACTACAGCACTTCCACTGTTGCAGAAACACAAGAATCTCAAAGGGTTCCTTCATCTCACATGAGTCATATTCATCACTGAAACTCAAAGAAATGGCATAAAAAGAAAACTGAAACTCGTAAGATAAATGTAAGAGCTTTGCTGTCTAGGTAATGTGTCATCATTGTTTTATTCAAAAGGTCTTTGTTGATTGGAAACACTGATAAAATTCTCAATCTGTGCAATCTTTGCTTTGAGCTAAAATCCCAGCTTTCTACCAAGATTATCAGAGAAAACATATTTAATTTCTCTACATTAAAAAAAAGTCACTGAGTGAGTATTCAAAGAATTCTACTATTATCAAACTGACAGGAAAGGATAAAAAACAACAGAGTAAATAGCTTTAAATTTAGGCAGGTAAAGTACTACTTCTATAGAGCACTGAAGTCTAGTATTTGTCATGGTTACTTTGAGAAGTATCAGTCCATGATTTCACTTAGAGTACTTCAGTGTATGTCTTGCAGGACCAACTTCTAAATTATGAAATCAAAATTTGAAAGGAACAAACTTCAAAGTGTAAGACTACACTTAACAGATACATTTATTTCTTATAACATCAACTGACAGTACGGATTTATATATGAAATTTAGTTACTGACTATAACTTGCTTACTGTATTCCATTTGCTGGTGCTAGGTATGTGACACCTTTCGTCTATGTTAGACAATATTTAAAGTAAATGTGAAAATAAATGAAAAACTGTACACACAAGAAGCTAAGTTCTATGCATACTGTATGTATGTACAAATATACTATATTCAATAATATTGCATGTATGTATTGTAATAACATATTTCATTCTTTACACAAAATTGTCATACCACACGCTTTAATAAACAGCAGCTTAAAATTTTTGTTTAGGAAAAATGGCTTTGCTGAACACTGTTTTAACTATACTGAGTCAATTACTTTCAATTACATTAATTTCATTTTAAAAGGGTATGACGTATTTTAGAAAGAAAGAAGTTCAGTTTAAAGCCCTATGAAATAAAGTAAGTGAAAAAGGTGCAATATTCAAAATTGCAGGTATGTAAACATTTCTACAGAAAATACTCTTTAAGTATTCTAAGACAAAAGAATCTTCACGGCTCATAGAAGAACCTGGAGAGTAAAGTGGAATCTCTGTAAGAATTTAAGCCACAAACACTGAAAAAGTAATCCCGCTCACTGCAACGAGGACTCATCAGAGGTACAACCATGATATAAAGACAAAATACCATGGAAACTACTCTAGGGAAGAGTGACCACAGCATGAGTGCTTTTACAATCCATTCAAGAAACTACACGGTGGAAAGGAGAAATGAGGAGGGAGAAAGAGAAGAATTTCTAAAACAGGTAGTTTGAAAAAGGAATTTCAAAGACAAAGCTGTATTTTTGAAAAAGCATTCATCCAGAAAATTAAAATCTCACTTGGAGCAAAGAGGTAAAGAATCACTTTTTTTTCTTCCATCTGGTTGTATGCTTACTGTTAATTTCATAGCAACTGTAGGTGAATTTGCCCTTATGAATGTGTGAAAGCAGTTAAGAAGAACCACGAATTACTGTTTATTTTAAGAGTCTTAAATGATTTAGATGCATAAGCCTGACTTAAGCCCAGAAGGTTCTGGGCTGTCACTTATCTATGCCAATTTTAAAAGCTGAACCGAGGTCCTTTTTCACATAACCTGTCTTCATATCTACATTTGATGGTGTATCTAATCTAAATGAGATCTGACAGAAGAGATCCATAAATGCCACAGGAGGAAGGATGAATTGTTATGATAACTCTGAAGGGAGAAGAAAAGTGACCTCTTCAAGCGATAGCAGTGTATATCCCCTTAGAGCCGCAGAGAAGCAGCACTGCAATTAACAAGTTCTTCCCTGGTATCTTTATGGATGTGAGGCTTTCTGTAGCACTTGCTGAATACTCTGTGTTCACCTACTTCCTCAAATGTTCAGTTTGGGAAGAAATATGTTGGTATCATTTAAAAGGCAACTTTCTAGGAAAAACATTCAAGGAACAAGCTAAAAAAAGTTTGTTGCCACATTGCCAAGCCATCATATCTCATCCTCCCCTCAGCAAGCCTCTACTAAAGCTTGTGTGTGAAAATTAGAGAAACAGCCATTTCATTTCTAAAGGAAATCCCTTGGCACAAGTCAGGATGGTGCAAATTATATAGCAATGGGGAGATCTGGGAGCCGTATGTGACCACACCTGGAAGGCCACATGTGGATGTATAACTGTGCTACCAGTAAAATTTCATGGCCATACATATGTCAGGACCACGAATACTGTCAGGTACTCCGGGAGAAGCAAACATTCTAAGTTGAAGTTTAAAAAAATTTCAGTATCCAGAAATTATGAGCACTATCCTGGGCTTCATGCAACATCTGCCCCTTCCATGAAGCTCTATACAAACATTCACAGGCTGCCACCAAAGCTGATAGTGTATCCTACAGGCAACTTCAGTGAAGCACCAGAATAATCTCCAGACAACCTCTCCTGTCTCGGGACCTTCTCCCAGACCCATACCAGAGGCACAGCCTAGAAAAAAATCCTCAGATCCCTCAGCAAGCTTCCTGGATCTACCTGACTTCACCTAAGGTACCGAGGACGAACTAGATTAAGTTTGTGTCTACAGCAACTAATTTTGCCAGATGGACAGAAATGAAGTTCAATGATAAAGATATATAGGTTCTGCCCAGAGGACATGTGCTCTTTTACATCTTTGCCAGACAACCTGCCCAAGCTGTAAAAACATGGAAGCTGACACTTGAAGAAATAAGAACAGTCCCTTCCCACTCATCACACCAAAACTTACTCTTAGATGAAAATCGCCTCAGAGAAGCCAAAGTTCTAGGCTAGATACATGTACAGGTAACTTAATCTGATTCAGCAAAACAGAAAGCCAGATGTGAGTCTATATATCCTAGCCAACTGCCAGCCCCTAGAACTGGAGGAATTAAGACCTACCTTGCCACACGCACCTGACAGGAGGAGGAGATGTGAGCTTTTACATACAACCATCCCCCAGCTGCAGAACAAGAGGGAAACAACGATTTGTAACTCCACCATGCAAGGCAGGCAACGAAGCCCTGCGCTGAAGCACCTCCATGACCTTTTGAGTATTGCTCTAGAGACTCCAGTTCTCCCAGCAGTCTTTTTCTCTACTGGAACTGCCTGCCTGCTGCACAGTAGACACCTACTTAAGAAATGCATACCAGGAAAGCTTACTCAGCAGGACCTCCAGGCTTGATTTCAGACCAAACACAGCTGTCCTATTTCTAGCATTGCTACATCAGCTCTCTCCTGGATATGACTGGGACAGATCATCAAGTTAAGCAGCGCTATCATAAATAGAGGGAACACACAACTGCTAGTTTCAAGTGCCCACTCCAGTCTGAAGGAGGGGGACTTGAATCAAGAGTGTCTTGATCCACTTATTCAGCTCAATCAGCCCAATCTAGAAACACACAAAATAAAGACGGAGCATTACAAAGTTGCTTTAAATCTTTTTTTTTCACTAGGTCCCCTCCCCAGGATGTATTTCACAGCCTGCAAAGCCAAAGATCACAACTACTGTCTCCAGACACCTGCTCACTCCCCTGTATCTTAAGCACACCAGACATTATGTAGACCTATTCTACTGGTCACGAACACGCAAAGAATCAGAATCATGTGGGAAGTTACTGACCTGGAGAACCAGAGATTTGAGGAATAAGTATTAAACCCAAGCTGGTTTTGAGTGTGTAATACGGGCAGGACCTGGCCAAAACTGCTGTCTGTCCATGCTAGGAGCACATACTCATGCTGCTTAAGCATACTCCACTGACATCTCTAGTTAGGCTTGAATTACCAAGTGCTGAAGACACTTGAGAAGGCACTCATACTATTGTCTCCAAGTTTTGTACTTGGCTTGTCCAAAATTGCGTGCTGTGAGCTAGTAATCACTTGTACGCTAAACAATGGTGGGACGCTGCTCAAGCTTCGCTGTTTTCAGTCTGTCAAGCCTGCGTTGCTTCAGTTGTCTTCTCCCTCCTGCCATCAAAGGCTGGCTACATGCAGACATTCTGCTGGCCTGTAGCTGGAGTTTCATGAAAGCTGGACAAGAAGTATTAGAAGCTGCAGGCAGAGCTGAATGGTGGCTGCTGCATGTCTTGTGACTTGGAAGAATCCACTCATTACCCAGAGGGTTTCTGCGATTCGGCTATTGAGCATGGCAGGACCTGTCTCAGGAAAAGATAAACACTCCTGTTGCCAAGAAAGGCTGGACCAGATGATCCTTGAGGTCCCATCCAACCTGGTATTCTATGATTCTATGATTCTTTTTCCTTCTCGCACAACAAGTTGTCCCTCTTGACTCTTAGTCACCAAGAGGTCTGTAATCCCAAATTCTGCATTGTTCAGGCCAGGAAGAGGGGAAGAAACTAGGATAAGCTTTGTTCATGCTGGTTGCCTGTGGTTGGTAGAGAGCTTTCTGTTCAGAGCTGTGAGACAGACTGGCACTCAGGCTGCCGCACAGACTGGGAAAAAGCTGTGGGGAAAAACAGAGTGAAAGAAAACATCCTGACTCACAAGAGGATGCGCCATCATGGTTAAGAAGGTCGTGTACCAGCACAGAATGTATCAATACTGGCTCAGTGTGTGCCCTTTAGTGTGTATAGGTGTCATATAATTGCCGGAGACGACTTAAAATTATTCATTTTTCCCTTCTGATCCTAACATTGTGACAGACTGGAATGCATCTAGGAGCAGGGGAGAGACAGCAAGGCCATGACTTCCCAAAATAACCCTAGATGCTGGCGCATTGAAGGAGCTCGATGCACCAAACACTAGGCAGATAGATGGTAGGAATCAAGAGCTTGTGGAGACACACCACAACTACCCTCTGTGATAATGTGGAGACATCATGGTGGATACATCAAGGGAGGGGGGAACGGTATGGAGATACTGTGGCCACACTCTGTGAGAACATCATGACATCATATATTCAACAATCGATAAGCTACGATCTGGGCCAAAGGTCTGAACTTCGAGTGAACTCCACTCATTGTAGGGTCATTACAATAATAAAACACACCTCCAGCTCAGACGGTTCAAGCCTCCAAGGTGAGATCACCCCTCTTTGAGTTTGCGNTAACATTGTGACAGACTGGAATGCATCTAGGAGCAGGGGAGAGACAGCAAGGCCATGACTTCCCAAAATAACCCTAGATGCTGGCGCATTGAAGGAGCTCGATGCACCAAACACTAGGCAGATAGATGGTAGGAATCAAGAGCTTGTGGAGACACACCACAACTACCCTCTGTGATAATGTGGAGACATCATGGTGGATACATCAAGGGAGGGGGGAACGGTATGGAGATACTGTGGCCACACTCTGTGAGAACATCATGACATCATATATTCAACAATCGATAAGCTACGATCTGGGCCAAAGGTCTGAACTTCGAGTGAACTCCACTCATTGTAGGGTCATTACAATAATAAAACACACCTCCAGCTCAGACGGTTCAAGCCTCCAAGGTGAGATCACCCCTCTTTGAGTTTGCGCACTGGATTTTGGCTATCCTATACCTTTAAACTTGAAGCGAGAGAATTTTGGACCAATCATAACAAAAGTATGTATCACAATGGTCACATCAAGCTCCACCTGTAAGTCAAAACATTATAAAATAGTTTGGGAAGGGAATGAATTTTGGGGAAGACTCCATCACCGGAAGACTCTCTGACCATAAGACCAGCTGACAAGCTGAGCCTCTCTTCTCCCCCCATTTGGGATGTCTTTTGGGCAAGACTCGAACACGCAGTTATCCCGAGTGCATCCCCAGGACACTCAGAGATGTCTACGGAGCTGCTTTTTATCCCACGCATGTGTATCTTAGTTGTATTAATCTTTTGCACATACTTTGCAGATATTTCTATCACCGGCAATCTAAAAGAACTTGTGCATCTGTTGCTCCAACAAAGTGTGCTGTTCCTTAATCTGGCGATAAGAGTTCTTGAACATGACTGCATATTTCAGTGTGGCCGTGAGAGTTCAAAAGAGCATGACTGGAGGCTGTGCACGCATTAATAGTGCATCCGTAATCATGATAGTCCAATAAAGGTATTGGGTGCGACCGGACTATTAACACCACATTGGGTATCAATCAGAATCTAAGCCCAGCCCCCAGCTCCCCTAATATCTGAGGGTCAGCTGGAAAGCAAGGGGTTTATTTTCTGCCAAATTACTCTAACTCTTAACGCAACAATAGGTAATACCATTGTGATTACTCATGACTACACAGCCACTAGTCCAATATACCAGCACGCTGTTTTCCCTGCGTAAGATGTTTCCTCTCATCGCTGTTTTAATCAGATAGTCTACGATGGGTTTGAGAGAAGACAATACACACAGGCACCCTGCAATATTCCTGGACTGCAGACCCTTCTCTATGAGATATGGTGCAGCACAGTAGTCAGCAGATGGAAGGAAAAAGTAGAAAATTAATTGCATTGCTGGACAATATTGCCAACACCTTGCATGCTTAAGAATGCTGAGACATCTAGATGAGTCTACAGGGAGATGCAATGGCTTGGGATGCATGCCTGAGCGTCCACCGGATATGAAGTTGTACACATAGCGAAATTAGTCCTATAGTCAAGAGCAATTTCGCCACAACAAAATTCAGATTCACAGTTTTAGAGTAGCATCTAACATTTCTCTATGCAGGAAGATGAATCCCAGCGTTCATGAGCAATCACGGATAAATCTCTATGTTCTTAGACACAGCCACAGCATTCTGCTTTATCTGAACTGTATTTAATGCCCACTGGACATAGTAATTAGAGGGTTACTGAAATTTGAATAAGATTATAAAGAAACAAACGTTCTGCATGAATCATGCAGAAAATGCCCTCCTTTGCTACGGAAACAGCAGACTGAAATTGACTTCATTTAACCTGATTGCAAAGAGAGATGTAAACTTTAGCTTTTTCACTTATAGGTGAGGCCACAGTTCATTCACAGTTCATTATTCTAAAGCCTGAGGTGTTGAAAGTGCCTTCTTTCCTTCAGCTTCTTTACTTCAGCTATTCAGCTGATTCCAAATTGTCTCCAGTGCTTATATACAAAGCTGTAATTACTTCCTGTGTGCCCGTAATAAGAAAAATGGGAAAAATACACCCCATTCTATAACAAAATGGCCAATTTTACAACCTTACACAGAATGGAGGGCTCTTCTGTTGATCCTTTTTTGTTCCAGGAATTATGCACTGAATAAATTCTATTGTATTATTAAATCTAGTTTACTTCCATTAGGACATGAAAGATGACTCTTTCTAATCAGGAACACAGCATCAAAATATAGTGGGCCTTCAAAAAAAAAATCAAGAGACAATCAGGCTTCACTATTACTTGATGCTATTGCCTACTCAAGCATAAATTACTCAACTCTGTAAATCCTATACATTTACAGCACAATGAGAATATAGGTATTCAAATAACAAAAATGTGGTGTGTTTATTTATTTATTTATTTATTTAGAGACTCTTCATTAGCTCTTTCAATATTTATCTGACTCATGATATACCATGTAGCTATGTGAAAGGGATGCTTTCCTTCTGGGGTATGTCAGTTGTTGGTATGACCCTTGCTCTGACTCTTGATCAAGTGACAGACAGAAAAAAAGTGAGACTTTGTCTGGAACAGAACCAAGAAACCATGCCATGGAGAACAGTTCTGTAGTGACGTCTTCTTGCAGCTTCCAGGGTGAGGTTAGTGGCAGAATGGAGAAGTTCTTTGATTTCATATTCACTTCCTATTGCTCCCAGGTGATACTTCTCTGGCAGCAATGGTGGTTGGCTCAAAGTATTTTCTAGTAGTCATTAACCAATATGACCTTGACTAATCCAGTCACCTGTGTTAGCCCTTATATCCAAGTCCAAAGCCTCCACTTGCTTCCCAGAAATATTCACTTCCATTTAAATCATTAAGATTTTACTGGCTTTATTCTCACATGCAATTCTTAGGTTGAAAGTTATTTTTTCTCCTTTTGCTAGAGAACTGCAATAAAATAGGCAAAGCTTCTATTAATTTTCAGATGCATTGCAAAAGAAAAATAAATGTAAAGCAAAATGACAGAATTTATTACTATTAGGAAATGGGAACCACAGCACTGAGAAACCTTGCATTAGTAAACCAAAGAGCTTCCTCATCTATTGCAGATTAAAAAAAAGTATTTTTCACTCCCTTAAACTTCCTTTTATTTCTTCTGGGAGCACTGTGTCTTCTAGCACTTCTGGGAGTGTCTAATCAATACATTTTTTTAAAGACGGATGCAGAATGAAACATAACTAGTTTCAAGTACCATTGCCATGTAGAATCAATGCTTACTTCCCACATGCACAGCACTACTTTGACGTTAAACAATTAACCAGCTGGAAAATGGTTAGAACCATATGAAGTCCTGAGTTAGTGACAATTATTTCTTCAGCTATCTTCTACACAAAAATTTTATCTACATTTGTAGTTCTAGTGATGCCACAGCCAACACTATTCTACACCAGGGTAAACCTAGAGAACCCTCTTTTCATAACAACATGTGAAACTTCTGTGATTTTGTATTACATAATAAAGTATTGTAATATATAATAAAACAGGTAAAAACCCTAGAGTTATACATTGATTATTCACATTCATCTTATATCTTTATCAGTAGTTTCTGACAAAAGCTTCCTGACCAAAATGGGTAATTTTCTTTAAATCGTGCTTAGTTTTCCCAGAAACTTACATTTTACAGAAAAAGTTCCACAGAATTTACATTCTGCTTCGGATTTTTAGAAATCACCCAAAGTATGAGAATCCAATTACTATTACAATTCTGGGGACTGGACAACGATATGCAATTAGATTTAATTCAGTACCATTAGACCAAATTGCTAGCTAACACATTTTCAACCTGATGCAAGTCAGATTCTCATTTTATTTACCTTGGTGTGCGTCAGTAATATCAGTACAGTTGATTATTCCTTTGCCTAACTGAAACAGCAACACTAGTGGAAAAAGTCCGTAGGTAAAGCAGTAACTGCCTGCACATGAAAATCTGACAGATCATTGTACTGATGTTCAGCAGCTGCTTTAAGGATGAAGAGTCATTGCCTTTGCTTTGATTTGATCATGCATAGCATATACTCCACATCCCTTTGTGATGTTATGACTTTAAAAATAAACAACAAAACAAATATCAACAGAAAGAGTTAAATAGATCAGACTCCAGTTCTGGTCTCAGCAATCTATGCAGCTCCCATTCACTTTAGAATATAACTATATACCATAAATGACAGATTTTGGTCTTTTCATTATCTTGATTTTAACATATCTGGAGCAGGAAGCTATACAGTGTTCTTTTTCACAAAGGAGAGTAATATAAAATCACTATATACATACCACAGCAACAGTGACCTGAAAATGAAGCAATCGTATGATATTTTAAGAGAAATACTTTAGCTTACGTATCACAAAATCAATTTCATGCAAGAAAAACTGCCCTCCATCAGAGTAAGCAAGTAGAATTTAAAGTATTTTTTTAATCTAACTTACTTTTCCTTTGTTTTAGTTATATATTTGTGGTCTTAAAATATGAAAAATATGCCTTTTCATTCTCTCTCCTAAAGTGCTTAGATTGAAATCACTGCTAAGAATACATATCTTTTTTTTCTTAAAACGATAATGGATTATGTTGCTTCATTATCTATACAGAAGTGTATTTTGATCTTTGTGACATTTCTATGCATAAAACCTAAGCTATGGCCCAAATGTCACCTGAAAAGGACAGATTCTCAGTTGTCTCCCATCCTCTCTCCCAGTACAAACACTCCACAGAAATTAAAGAGTGAGGAGAAATGATGCATACAGGCTTCACAGGTGACAAACATCCCATTAGCTCGCTCCAAAAGCACCAATGACCGCTCTGAGAATAAGTAAATGAGAAGCAGGGTCAGAAATGACACCTCATTTGTCACTACAAAGTCAATCAGCACTTCCACATTTCTCGCATGCAATGTACACAGACCCTCCATAAAAACCGCAGTGAAATTGTGGAAGCAGTTCTGTTGCTACTTTGTGTTCTAGAGAAAACGGATTTCATTTGCCAGACACCCAAAAAAATCTCCTACGCGTACCAGCACACACTGTTTGCACGTAATCAGAATACACTGAAGAAGCTACAAACATATTTAGGTATCATTGAGGAAAACTAGTGATGGAGAGAACAGAAGCATGCAGATATTCTGATGTAGGGAAAATGTACTTAGGGCACATGTCAAAACCTGTTAAAATTATTTAAAGGTAATTGGAAAAGATGGCAAAGAAGAATCATCAAGAATTATTTTTGATACACTTTTGTAGCTCCTCCACTGCTTTGACAGTCTGTCTACATTTTATCAGCCTCTACGGGTTGCCCTAATGACTAAGTGAGCGCTTTACTGCTGCTAGATGTAATCCCAACTTCCATGCTCCCTGCCATTTCTGCTCCTGGCTGGGAAAGACGACAGTCTTCTACAACGCATGCCTTCAGTAGATACGAACCTTCAACAGGGCTTTCACAAGCTCTCCTAGTAATCTTATGTCTATCTTATGTATACAAATGTTTCTCCCAATACAAGTAGCACATCAAGAGGTGAAAATTTCATGTGCAAAAGTGACATCCTGACCTCATCACAGGCAATGGTAAAAATCCTCATAGGTAAGTAAAATCCTTGACCTTTTCAATCAAGCTCCTAACACTGTTAATATTAGAAGTCCTAAAAGAAGTCTCAACACATTAATAGGCTGGTATTGCTCCAGTCGTATGTATTTCACTGAAATGCAGTAAAAACCTAGGGTTACACACCCATTAATCACATTAATCAGGTATCTTTTTTACTAGTTTCTGATGAAAGCTTCTTGACCAAAGAAAAGCACTTGCTAACTTCATTTTCCAGTCAAAGGGAAGCACTGAACTCTTTTGTTCCAAATGATTAAAAAATAACAATATTCAGTAACATTTTCATATCAGGACTCTTAACCTTTTCGGGGGGGGAGGGAGGGGGGAGAATGGGAGCCAAGGTGTATGTGATAGCATACAAGAGACACCTCGCATTCTTCCAAGAGACTTTGTGTAAGAAATCTGGATTTATTGAGAGCAGTTGAATACTCTCTTTGATGCTTACTTCATTCATCGATCTTCATAAGAGCCAAGTATGTTCGAAATAGGAGAATTAGCATCTCTAAAAGGTTTTACTCAGCTTTTCTTTGTTACGTTATGTTCAACAGTGCTCTGCGTTCAGTGCAAATCGTCCACCTTCAAGCAAGGAATGTACACATGCAAAAGGAATGGACTGCTAGGCTGCAACCGCAGAGAGTATCCATAAATTAAACCTAGAAATATCATTTATAAATGAAAATACCTTTCTCTGACTCATATTTTGGTTCGGATTCCCCTCCAAACCATTCACTCATCAACTCTGTGGCACTGATTGCCAGAGGACCACATCTTGACCATGTCTTCGCTCTGTTGCTGTTGATGAAACTGAACTTCAGCTCCCCGCTGCTCCCTACTTACTGATTTTTATGCAAAGAAAACTGAGCATACAGAGGCCAAAATGGATCCTATGACAACCTCGACAGATCCCTGATGTGGATGACGGAGGTCAGCAGGGCAGACCTTACCCACATTAAAAGACTTTTTATGATGTTTTAGCTGACTATTATTTTCCATTTCAACTCACTGATCTTTAAATTTATAATACACTTTCAGAGAATATAGAGTAACTATTTCTATCCCAAATAAAACAGCTTCAACTCCAGTAAGAAATATCAAAATTCCACTTAATTAATAGCATGGCTTATTAATCCATGTTGGTTATATTGTCTACAAAAGGAGGAAACGTAAGATTAAAGTGATAGCTGTATCTACTGTATGTCATCAGCATATTCCTCTAATTTTAAGCTATATATGAACACCTGAATAGCTATCTATGAATCAGGTAAAATGCCAATAATTCATACATTTTACACACTAAACACAGTTACTATGTGGATGCTGCTTATTTTCCATTTGGAATTCAGTGTTTTGATTTTTTTCCTGGGAAATTTTACATTCACGCCTGCAGTTCACCCACCTCTTGTCAAAGCAAGATTTCAGTTCAATAGTTGGGCACCCTGGAGACTTAATGATAACTGTCAAAAACTTGAATAATTACAGTTTTGTATAATTAAAAGCCTAGACACACAGAATGTCTGTGTCATGTCATTTTCTTCATATGCTTCTATAAAGGAGATATTTTAATGCATGCAAAGTGTTTTAAAATAAAATTCCAATGTCACATTACTTCCCTGCTCCAAAATAACATGATTGTAGAACTCTTCTTATAAGAACTATTGAATAAACTGTGTTTCTATGTAAGCTGCAGTAACAAATTCTTAAAAGCACATAATAGCTTGTATTAATTTTATGCTCTCAAGACAGTACAGTTCTGCTCAATGCCTTATTCATGGATTTTCAGAATCTTGTGTGCTACTTATTACCAATATGAAGTCTTAGAGTTCCCCTTTACTCAAGCACTAGACCTCATCTGGAATACTGCATCTAGTTTTGGTGCTCCCCATAACTGAACGATGCCTCCTCCTGAGTCCATCAAGACAGTCAGGGGCTGGAGCACTTGCCCTCTGAGGACAAGCTGAGAGAGAGCTGACCTTGGTCAGCCTGGAGATGATACGGCTTTAGCGGGGACCTAACATCACCCTGCCAGTGTCTATGAGGAGGTTACCAACAAGATGGCGCCAGGCTCTTGACAGATGTGCATGGCACAAGAACAAGAGAGAATAGTCATGAATTGAAACTGGGAGGTTATAACCCACCATAAAGAAGAAAAATTGCCATAAGGATAATTTAGTATTGGGTCTGACTGTCCAGAGAGGTTGTGGAATCTCTTTCCTTGGAGATTTTACAGACAGAATTGGACAAATCCCTAAGCAACATGGTCTAAATTCTGTGTTGATTCTGCTTTGACGAAGAGGCTGGACTAGAGACCTCCTTATGTTGCCCAAACCCGCGACAGTCCCTTCCAACTTGAACGCTTCTGTGATTTAGTGTAATTTAGTGGGTTTTAGTAACAGGAAATGAAACTTCCAGTTTGACCTGAACACATCCTAGGACATATCAGTCAAGCTTTTTAAAAACCAGATAGAGTATTACCACTCTTGGACAAGGCACTAACAAGGTTTCTATGGCCAAAGACTACCATTCTGGTTACATTAGCTGAAAAAACACCAATTCAGATTTAAAGGATACAGAGAAAGGATACAGAGAAACGCACAAAGATACCTGGAGAAACAGAGATATTCTTACATGAAAATAAACCAGAAGTGTAAACTTCAGCTGACTAAATGAAGGCTCAGAGGATGTACAGGTATACAGGAAGTATACCTGTATTTAAACAGATATGAATTGATCTTGTAGCAATCTATTAGCACAGTTATCTAGACTTCTCATTAAAAGTCTGTAAGCATCTTTACATCACTTCTTGATTTACTTGTAGAGTTTATGGCTCATGACATGCATCAATTCCAATAATAAAAGTTTCTTTTGGGGAAAAAAATAAGGGGAGGGGGGAGATAAAAAGAGAAAAACATGCACAAAGAGAAAAAAAATGGAAAAGCAAAAGGAGAAAATGGAAAGGGGAAAGACAAAACTCCCTTGAGTGGCTATTCAAGAAGAGAACTGACAAGGTCTTACCAATAAGCATCACCTTCCAGGTGTCATCTCCAGTCCATCAGCTGGTCCACAATACTACTTTTCCCATAGGAACTATATAGATTTCCTCATTATTTGTTCCAATTCCCTATTGCCTGTCCTCACTTATGATGCTATTCGCACTGATTGGAGCAGTCTTTGATCAGAGGCTGGTGCTGCAAGATAACTGGCTGTTAAGCTTTGCATATATTATTGGGTAACAGTTCTCAGATACTTGTATTTCTCCTAATGCAAATTAAAAGCTGCAAAAAAAAAATGGTGCAAGAAAAGGATTGTTAAAAAGACCGACCCTTACACCAGGGGCAATCACTTCCCACGGGAAGCCAGATATAACAGTAGTATTAGGGTGTGCAGGTGCAAGGCCATGAGGACAACAGGACAAGACCAACAGCACGAGGACAGCACGAGAAATGCTGACCCAGCAGCTCTGGTGAAAGGTTACAGAGCTGCAAGGGAAAAGCCGACACAGAGCTGCAAATGGAAGACCCTTCGCACTGCAAAAGGTTGAGGCACCAAAGGCATTGTGCAGCACAGGACCTTCTTTATGAATAAGTTCAGGCTCAAGTACTTTCATATCTTGCGTGGACACAAGACTGATTTATCCTTCAGGGCTGCCAATTCCTCCAGTGGAGCGAGCAATGCCTTTTCAGGACACTCATTAGACTTGGCTGCCTTTTCTCTTCCAGGTTAAAAGAGCATGGCAACAGAAGCCAGGCTCAGCGAACAGCTGGGGGTGTTCAGCCTGGAGAAGAGAAGGCTCCGCGGAGACCTTATTGTCCCTTACAGTACCTAAATGGGACCCCTACAGGAAAGGTGTGGAAGGACTCTTTATCAGAGAAGATAGTGATAGGATGAGGGGTGGTGAGACACTGGCGCAGGTTGCCCAGAGAAGCTGTGGATGCGCCATCCCTGGAGGTGTTCAAGACCAAGCTGGATGGGGCTTTGAGCAATGAAGTCTAGTTGAAGGTGTCTCTGCCCGTGGCAGGTGTGAGGGGTGGGAACTAGATGATCTCTAAGGTCCCTTCCAACCCAAACCATTCTGCGATTCTGTATCATGATGGTATAGACTCACACATGCACAGCCTGAGGCAGATACAGGACTCAAGTCTGAACAAAGTCCCAAGAGTGACAGTCATCCATTCTAGCATTCTCTATCTTGAACAGAAATGAGCTTAAAACAAAGACTGGGAGTCTCAGGTCAGAAATCAAATTAAGAGATACAGAATCCAGCATCTTCTACTCCAAGACTAAAGAACTAGGGACAAATAAAAGAGGTACTGTAAGTAATCATCTTCTTACAGGCAGTTCTGAGCTACCTTCACTGAAGACCATTTCCTTAAACAAAAATAATTACATCTACGCAATAGCTTTAAAACCAAACCATCCTGATAGCTATTAGACGTTATAAAGGAACTTTGACAATGTATTATGATCTGTGAGTGATGTTAACATTTACATTGACAAACACCATTTAGAAGAAATTAGTGGAAAATAAAAATAATACAATAATAATGTTTGCTTCCAACTACCTTCCCAGCTCATAATCTACATAATACATTGAATTAGTGCTAAAGACCAGTAAGCATCTGATCTTGAAGGTTGTGTAACAAAAGTTTTCACTTTTTCCCCTGAAGGAATTTCTAAATTGCATAATTCCACCTTGCTGATCTTGACTGTGTAAGAATGTAGGAACAGTAAAACCTAATCAAACTAAAGATCTGTTTAGCCCAATATCTTGTCTCCAGATGCCCAAAAGCAGACAAGTAAGGAGAACTGAGGAAGCGCAATGCAACCAGGCAATGGTACCTCCTTGGAATACTCTGAAGTCTCCAGAATATTTGCAGGTTGGGGATATTCTGATCCAGACCCATTACG
Organism: Chionis minor; assembly: GCA_013398295.1. Lineage (NCBI taxonomy): Eukaryota > Metazoa > Chordata > Aves > Charadriiformes > Chionidae > Chionis > Chionis minor. The sequence continues at coordinate 498,301 of VZSF01003775.1, forward strand.
GCTCTGCTTTCTGTACGTTCTTCATCTAGGAATTTGCCTAAATCATTTCTGAACTCCTATAAAGTTTCTGCATAGAAAAACTTCTTTGGAAAAAAAGTTACATAACTATCTATTGTATAAAAATGGAGAAGTTTGGGTATGTCCTCACAGGAAAGCTAGATCATACCTTGTAACTGAAAGAATTTTATGATGGCGTCAAAACATTGAAACATTATTTCTGAACAGTAGTTAAGCATTGCTTACCTGTAATTCTTAACCTGCTTGAAGACGAAACTATGGATTAGCATGTATAAATAAACTTATATTATAAAGGTTGTAATAATAACGTCAACACTAGTGCAGCCTTACCCGGCATGCGCTGACGTTCACAATATAGTGTCTTCATTCCAACTAAGTTACATTAAGTAAGGGGTAAATTCTTTGGTCATATATGATCATCCTAATCTAAAAACTCAAAACCAAAAGGAGCAAATGAAAGGTGATTTCATCAAGTAATGTTAGCTCTAAAATGCTTTACTCACTTATCAGTTTCAGTAAGCAATCTAACCTTAAATGATACAGCAATGAAACTTTCTCTGAAAAAAATGGTTGCTTCTCTGGAAATCATTCCTGAAACCTTGATGCATGACAAATACCTTTTATCACAGAACAGTCCAACATTCTGTCTTTACATGCAAGTTATCTTTAATTTAACTCATCAAATGTATTATGTAGCTTCCTACTTAAATGCAGCAACAGAAAGAACATTTTCTTACATAGTCCTAAAATGACTGGCAAACTCCGATAAATACTCATTCTTTTAACTTGGATTTCTATGGAAAGTTAATTTCACGTAAACAGGATGCATACAGGACATGGCATATAATCCTCAGCAAATCTGGCCCAAACCTCTTCTGTAAAAGGAAAGAAACCCTCACTCCTGAAATATACTAAGCTCTCTCAGCTACATGATTCAGCTATGACTACACTATAAACCAGAAGTACTTTCTATTGCAGTTTGTATACACATTCCCTGAGCAGCTTTATATTTATCAGTATTCAGTCTAGCTAATTTTAAATGAGAATATTACATGCAGTCTGGTAAATATGTGCTTAATTTACCATTTTGGAGATGACTAGGCTACATCCTAACTTGTTTGTCTTTTTTCACTGGTTCTTGTTGTTCATACACAACAAGATTTGATTATTTTCAAAACTACATTTCTTCTCTGAATTGAAGAATTCAGAGAAGTTGAATATTAAGAAACTACTATTCCAAATACATTTAGTCACCCTCAGTATTCATGGCAATTCATACCAGGATTCATATCATTTTCATGATGGGTAAACAGGAGTTTGATCAATATTTTCAACACACAAGTTATATTTTTAACGGCACCTTCTACGGGACTGTCTCAGGTAGTGACATGAACAACTGAAAATTGCTTTCCACTTTAAATGCTTTTCAGAAAGTCCATATTTTTTATAAAGGAATCTCTTTTTAATGTTATCTTCTAGTAAGAAACATATACACCACTCAATCACAATCTTACCTTTTTTTTTCCCCCCAGAAAAATTCTGATAGGAACAACCACACCAAATGAAGCATGTACTGGGACTTTCAGTAGTGAAGACACTCCTTCACTTTTGTTTTTAAACTGCTCTGGACACGGGAAGATGGTGGTAAACAGAAGATACACACAACAGCTTACAAAGTCCCATTCCCATTTGAGCCTGTAGACTGCTTTTTACTTGTGGAAAAGCAGGTTAATGGAAAACCAAACACTACTGTTTTCAAAACTGGCATTTTAACGTCAAGTTGAAAATATTTGGGTGTATTAAACATTCAAATGGACTTTGATAGTTTGACACTGAGAACAGTGTTTTGTGTGGGCTTCACTAATTATGGTGCTGCACTTGCATCAACTTGGTCACCAAGAAGTATAATGAAGTGTTTTCCTCTTTTTCAGCATTCTGAACCGACAATGACATTTTCATATAAAAGAGAGCTATTTCAATATCTATACGAAGAAGCTGGCACCAGTGGCAGGTAAATATGACTCACTGCAGCTTTTCTCTGGGGCCATGATATGTTTTTTCCCCAATGTTTTGGATCACATCTCTGCCATCATAATGAAAAAGAGGTGTTAAAATGGTGTTTTATTTGCATCATTGATGGTGAAAAGTTACATACAGTTGAGACCTATCTATTTGGTACAAATAATGATGCAACTTACGCGTGAGAAGGGATGGAACTGCCTTCCAAGAGTGCTCCAGTATTATGACAGAGAACAAGCCTGCACTTCTCTCCGAACAAAGTAGGCGGTCTGGGTACAAAACATACGTGGGCTGGGGCCACTGCTACAGGAATGCATTGGACATGAGAGAAAATTCCGAAACATTCAATAAAAAGATAATTTTAAACACCTCCAATAGATCTAGGGAAGCTGTTGGGAAGCGAGATGAGAGAGGGGAGATAGGGAAGGGCATTTGAAAAACCTTAATGTGAAATACCTTCCTTTTCCATTCCTGAGTTCTCAGTAGAGCTTACAGGCCTTTGCAGGCTTGCAAATTAAATCCCGAGTAACTGTCACAAAACTACTCTTCTGTCACAGAAAACAAAATGTCATGGAACTAAAGCTGACAACGTTGAAAGACAAGGATGTTTAAAATTCCTCAGTTTGTGTGTCGGTGCTTGTTCTGTGCCGTTTGTGACAGAGATTCTCAACAGCTTTCGCATCAGAAAAGAACATTCATGCATTTTCTTGTGTCAAAAGGTCTCCGCAATTCGCTTTGCTACTTCTTTCTCAATGTTCAGCTTGCTTTAATGATTTTTGCCCTCTTTAAATTCTCCCGTAGTTTAACGGTGGTTTCAGACCTCTTTGGAGCACTTAAAATTACAAACTGCCGTGGGCTCAGCGTAAATCTTTCAAAGATGGATATGCATTTTGTGCGCTACAAGTAATACCTGCGCTTTTCTTTTTTTTTTTTTCCTTTTCCTCTATCCTTATAACAGCGATAAGCGCCAGTGGTTACCGATCGCTGCTCTGTTCCATTTCAGACCAAAATTCAGACATTTTAGGCCAGCCAAAACAAGGGTACCCTTCTCGGGAACTACCCCGTCCCATGCCCGGGGCTGCGAACGCGTTCAGCTGCCTGGCCGGGATGCACACACGCCGCTTCGCCACCCAAAAACAAGGACACCCAACTCTGGCCACGCACCCGCCACGGGACGGGGACGCACCCGCCCCCGCCCGCTCCCGGCAGGGCGGAGGGGACC